>QVNW01001893.1:0-12844 GCA_014825475.1 Pseudomyrmex flavicornis
TTTTTTTTTGCAATATTTTCTTTGCCTTACGTTTACAATTAGAAAGCGGTGAGGATGAAACTTGTTGTCGACAACAACAGCGATGTTGCTATCTATACGTCGTTTCGGATATTTATCAATCGCTCCTCGCTTATTGTAAAGTTCATCGGAGTTTAGCTTTGATCTTTACTTCCAGTAATTATTATAGTTAAAACTCGGTTAAGAGAGTAAATTTATGTTCTTGTAAGTAACATATTCTCCGCACACAGAGTATGAAACACGGCGAACGCTGTGTATAATGTTAACCCGGTAAGATGCATCTCAAACGAACACGCCGCAAACTTGTTTTCTTAGAAAACTATTTGCTTGACATGTTTTATGTTTCATTAAGAGATCATAAAGTTGTGTACACATGCGCACACAAATTGTTGTTTAGTTCAAACTTAACAAGAGAGATAACTTTTTCATACTTATATTAGAACAATCAAAAGTACGTTTTTAACAAATGTGTGTGCTTATAGCAAATTCTCAAATGTGAGATTCAAAGAGATGTTGTAAACTAATCACGCCGCAACATTATTTTTTTTCAGCTTTTGTCCGGCGTTGGCGGTAATAGCCGGTATAATGCGTCTATCGGATAACATAGCGGGAGTGACGATATTGGCATTCGGAAACGGCGCGCCTGACATCTTCACGTCCCTCGTGTCGAGAGGCGAAGGGGAGATAATGATGTTCACCGAATTAATCGGCGCGGGTGTCTTCGTGACTGCCATGGTCGCCGGTTCCGTCGCGATAATTAAACCCTTTAAAGTTTCGCTCGATTCCCTCATGAGAGACGCCTGTTTTTACATGTTTTCCGTGTGCTGGATTAGCTACGTGGTTTGGGACGAAATGATTCATCTCTGGGAGGCCGCAAGTACGTTCACTTTTTTTCTTCTCTTCGTATAAATCGTTTATCTTTGCAATACGTAGCAGAAATAAACAGTAATTTATTTTGCATCGTTAATTTTTGATCGACAAAAATTGCAACAACTACGATCGCTAAAAGAATTCATCTGAAATCTATTCAGTGAATCTATTCACGTTGAAATAATATCGCAAAATCGTGACATATTTTTCTCTCTTCGTATTGCAAATATAATTAATCATGTAGAGATAAAGAAAGACAACGATTGAGTATTATTCTTGCTTCGAATACTAATAGTCGACTCTTTAATGCAATGCGTGAATATTTACGCAAATAATATACATTTAATTTCGATCATTTCATCTTCGCGTTCTGCGACCGAACAGATAATTTCAATTGGCAACAACATTTCATAAATCACGACGCGAACTTTTGCAAATTTTAATTTATTCAATTCTTTACGCAATTGAGAAAACATGTAAGCAATACAAACAAAGGAATATTATAGAAATAATTCTGCGTAATTACGTTTGTGATATGTGTGTTAATTTACTGTCTATTATTCCAATTAAGCATTTGAACGCGTAATTGAATGTCAAAAGCGAAGTAGTTAGACTGTAATACCGATTTTATTGTAGTACCGTAATTAGAATGGGGCTCGGTAAAATTTATCGATATTTCGCACACCAGATCAGACGCGTCACAACGAGCGGGAAAGTTTATCTGCGGGAAGCCATAAGTGGTTTCATTCCGGAATAACGATAATTCTTCGGCGAATTTAATTAAGCTACGCTCGCGCGAGTCTCTCTCTCCACCACCTGCCCCGGCTGGGTCTTGCAATCTGACTCTGTCGATGAATTTTTGCGGGATTCCGCGGCAAGGAATCCCGTTTCGAGCGAGAAAGCAGGGATTATTGTTGCAATGGATAAAGTCTACGAGGAATAATTTTGCGCCCGCACAAAGCGACGTAGGCTATTATTAAGCCGCGCGGAAAGCCGGTTGAATACCTCGCGAATAATTTTTTTTCGCATCGCGAGACGGCAATAATAAATAGACAAACAGACAATGCAAGACAGAAACCCAATTTAGTTTATACCAGGCATTTCCCTGGTGCTTTTTTTCTTCGAACAACGATTTTAATACAAATACACGTTCGTGCAGATGAAAAAAAATACGTCTCAGCGCCCAAAGCTCGCGCTATTACATTTAAGTATGCGCGTCTTCTTATTGTTCGTTTCATTAAGAGCTTTCGGAGAAATGAATTCTGCACACCTGGCATTATTTCCTCGTCATTCTATAAAATTAAAGAGAAAAAGGGCAATCAAGATCTTTTTTTTTTTTTTTGTAATTAAGGAGAAAACGCATGTACAGTGGCGTTCAAATTTATTTGCGCGATATTAATAAGCTGCTCATTATTTTCAAGGAATATATACCGACCGATGCTGCTTAATGCTGATACATTTTAATTGCAGGCTTTATTCTGATATACGCGGTCTTCATTGTGATAATCGTGATAATGCAAATGTGCGAGACCAAAGAGGAGAATCTGAAAAGTGCGTTATGGCTTCTTCAATTTACGGAGGAGGATTAGCGCGCGCGAGAGAGAGTGTGTCTGTAGTTTCATTTAAGAATCTCGGGCGGTATAAACTACAAACTTCAAAAACACGTAACTTTTACAAAGACCATGTTTGCGCGTCTCGACAACATTACCCGAATACAAGTAAAACTAAATTTGTAGACCAAAAAGTCCGACTCAAGATACATTTTCGAGATAACTTTGTGTGTGCGCGCGCGCGCGACATTTCGTAACTATTTCTATTTCGCAAAGAAAAATGTCTTCTCCTTTCAGTTCGCTGCAAAAATGTGAAAAAGATGACTAGCTTCTTCTCTTTTATCGTCTATAGAAAATTTTCGCCGCACTAAGTATCGATCCTCTTGCCCGAGAACATTTTTATGTACTTTCAGCCAGGATCCCAAGTGTACCCGATCCAGACGTCCTGCATACTTACTTGGCGAATAGGGACACAGGCGCCATTCCCAAGATTCCTCCTAGAAGCCGACCTTTTGGCTTACGTGCCAAGCTAGGTATGGCACGTCGTTTTTACGACTCATCGCACTTATCTATGTTTAAGTCTTTTAACTATTTTCACATATTTTTTCGTTCAGGCGTGTTGTTTTTCCCGCATCATCAAATCCTTCGAAAAATTCCAGATCTCTTTGTTCCCTCTCATCTATGAGATTCTTTGAGAGCAAAGTTTTTGGATACGTAATGTGTCAGTTATTTGCTAAGTCTCTTGTTTATAAGTTTAATTTACAGTTTGCAATCAAACGATAAATAATAGCGATAAATGTTTTAGTACGAAAGAAATTTCTCCCAATTTGATACGTATATGAGATCTATTTTTCTCTCCCGAAGAGAGAGGTTTCCCCTCCCCCCTCCCATTTATATTTATTTCGCAATCTTGTTAAATGTTTCAGTCTTCAATAGACTTTTGTACACTTATACACGTTTATCTAACTCAGATATTGCCGTGGCAACGGAGGTGGAGAGATCCAAAATACGGGGCGATCCCGTCCAGCTGAGTCCGGAAATTAGCGATCACGTTTTCGAGCGACCAAAAGGTCTTTTCAGAGAATTTTTGTACGACGTCAATCCGATTTCTGCGGAGGAATGGACGAAATCCGGTATATTGCTTAGAATTGTCTTGGTTATACGTTCGCCCGCGATGTTTTTACTACAGTTATCAATACCGGTTGTGGATCGGACCGCGGCGAAGAACGGCTGGTCGAAGTTGCTGAATTGCTTTCAGTTATGCGTGACACCTACCATAGCGCTATTTCCGCTCGAAGGTTAGTTTTTTCTATTATTATTTACGTGTAAAATATGTTATAACAAAAACAACTTCGATGCGGTAAAAGGAAAATGTTAAAAAAAAAAAAACGGAATCTATTACTTTCTTTTTTGTATTTTTCGCCAGCAACTTCCAACGCTACAAACGAATTTCTCTCAATGCCCTCGTGAAATTCAAATCTAAAAGACTGTTTAATAAGACGTAATTGTCGTATCGACACTTGACGACGTTTCGTTCGGTGTATCACTTCAATTGCATTTCAGCTGTTTTATTACAGTTTGGGAAACGACTTTCGGCAATGTGCCAATAGTGGCGATATTCCTCGCTGCCGGCGCCGTAATTGGCGTAATTGTATTTCTAACGACGCACGCGGACCGTGTACCCAAGTTTCATAATGTGAGTAGCTTTTTTTCTCCTCTTTACGCGAATGAACGGCCGTAACTTTGGAAATGCTCGCGGCACAGCGAGCACAAAAAAAAAGCACAAATCCGATATTTTATTATATGTAATAAAATATCGAAAATAAAACGCGTACCGTCGTTCAATTTTAGGCGTTCGCGTTCTTGGGATTTTTCGCTGCCATGTTGACGGTTTATCTGGTGGCTGGGGAGATCATGGCGGCACTCCAATGCATAGGATACGCGTGCAGCATATCCGACGCCATGTTGGGTATCACTTTTCTTGCGTGGGGGAACAGCATTGGAGGTGAGTCGCGTGAAAAATACTTCTTGCAAAAACGGAAGAAAGTACGCGCATAGCAAGATAAGCACAAAGACAGTCTGCTAGATCGCACTTTTTTTAAATAGAATTTCTGAGCGCCAACGAAAATGTAAAATTTAATATCCGAATATATCCACGTCATACGCTGATGCCTTTTAAATAATAAAAGCGCTAACCATCAATTTAACTTATTTAATTATAATTGCGACCAATTGTAACGCTCGAACGTGTTCAAGCATCGATAAAGAGTGGCTTGTTAATACAATAGTCATGTAAACGTGTAAAATATCTACGCACGGTAATCCGAAACTCCGTTCAGATCTCATATCGAATGTCGCCATTGCCAGACGGGGATTTCCGCGCATGGGATACGCAGCTTGTTTCGGCGGTCCGATGTTTAACACTCTATTGGGACTCGGGCTGAAATACAGCATCGCTACCGCCGCCGATCCCGAACAACAGACGAAGATCAGGATCAGCGATATGGCGCCCGGTTGCCTCGCTTTCCTTCTCTGCTCGCTGGTGGCCACTGTACTTTATTTGAACATTACGGGAGCTATCGCGCGTCAGTCTTACGGCGGTCTCTTGTACTCAATCTACTTTAGCTTCATTCTCATACAATTTCTGAGCGAACTGCACGTCATACATCCGCTCGGCACTGACCACAGACCCGACATATAGAATTTTTTTAAATTATTATTGTACTTTTTTTTTATCTACGTATTTATATGCCGTTTTTATGTAAATAAATGTATACAAATCGAGAAGAAATAAAAGAATAAAATACCTGTTCAGAATTACAGTCGCATGAATTTCCAAAGCAACCTTAATTATTGCGAAAGACAAGGTAGATAGAAGTTGTAAATGAGTAAAACCTTCTTGCAGAAGCCGTTTTTCTTCCGTGAATTGTGGTAAATGAGTCAAGATTATACAGGATATACAGATACATTTTTAACACAAAACGGAAAGCGAGCTTCGCTCCGGAGAACGTTTGGGCCGTCGGATATATGTATGCGGAGAGGGGAAAGGAGGAAGGTCGAACACAGAGAGCAGCGACGTCAGGTCGTTTTTAGACATTTCCCCGGAGAGAACGAGGTGTCCCGTTTCCGACCGAAACCGGTTAGTATGGCCACCATAACGCCGAAACGGAAACCACAAGTCATGAGGCGGTTACGAGTCTTGGTACGCGTCACTTTTAAATTTTACATCGCGCCGTACATCATGGTAACCTCCGGAGCGCTACACGGACTCTCGGATAGAATCGCGTAATTGAATCTGTTATTAGGTGAGGGACACACTTATATTCTTCTTGCGCCACATTTCTCATTTTCCTTCAAAGGCAATAAAAAATAAAAAATAAAAATTGCCGTGAATTATTTGTGTAAGGATGCCTTTTATTTTTTTTTTTACATCTCTCTTTCTCTCTGCTTTCCCTACGTAATTGATTATACGGTTGGTGTCTCACTTCCGTCCGTTATCTCACAATGAATTTTCTTTGGTCAATTTACAACCCATTATATCCTTCCACAAGAGAAATGTCGAGGCATTCACGGTTTTTCTGAGTAATTAGTGATTGGAGATAAGGAGCTTGCGGCTCAACTAAGCTTCTCAAACAAGGAAAACGTGATGATAATACCGTGTTCCTCAGTTTTGCTTCTCCCCGTGAAATTTGCTTTAACACACAAAATGTGCGTGTGCGAAACGTAATTATAAAAAATACGAAAAAAAAACACAGAGAAAAAAATGTCCCCCGCGATGATAAACTGAAAAAATTAGTTTTACCAAATGAATTCTGATCATTAGACGGGACGAATACTTTGCGAAACGTGCTTTACGAAAGATAAGGGAGTAAGTCAAGGACGGAGCAGACGCAATATTGACGTTGTTCATTCTCCTCTACACCTTTCCGTCCTTCAATCTCCTCCGCTACAGATATTGCCGGAGAGAATTGCTTCTGGTATTCTCTTTCAACGTGTGTACCAAAGTAGATCTCCATTGTCTCCGCGCGAAAGTTTAATTCTGAACCGCCTTTACTTTCCGTTCCCCTTTTTGCTCTATCAAAGCGCCGAAAGGACAATGAACCGGGATGGCTTGTCGCCGAGATAGAGACCAAAGTTTTGCCACTGCAAAATCTAGATCTTTCGCGTGATAGTATCTACGTGAGAACGAGGAGGTATTTCGATGGAGGGAAACAGCTTCGGAGAGAAACTGTTTGCAAAATGAATTTCTTCGCGTATGTCGGTGAACCGTGAAGCAATTTATTTTAATTGCTTAAATTTAAATCAATCTTCTTTCCGCGCGCGCGCGTTCAAGTGCCGCGTTGGCATTTGTTATCGCGCGTTTTAACTTTTGACTTTTGACATTGTTTCAACATGTTTGACACGCGTAACATATAGAATCCGCGTATATTCGACGAGGTAATTCATTTCCCTCAATTAATATGTCGTACCAGAATGTATATACGCGACACCTGTTGTGTTCTCGATATACATAAATAGAGTTTAATTGTGTGCAATTAATGTTGATCCTGATGTAAAATATACATTCCGTTTCGTTTGACCGGAAATGTACGTTTATCGAGCGTGGTTTCAAAACTCCGTAAAAATCACACACGAAAGATATTAAATATTTTGGTGGTCAGACTACTTTTCGATAAAATAAAATAAATAAAAAAAAATAATAATAATAATATCAAAATAAAAAGATCTCGCAATATGCCAATACGACGTCCGTTTGAAATTCATTCTTCTCTCTGTGTGAATTTTTTTTTAATATCATCAAACATCAACGAAAAAATTTCATATAATAACGTTTATATCGGAAATAAAATTCTCTTTCTCTTTTGCAACAAAAATATTTTGCTTTTTAATGAAGAGAGAATTTGTTGACGAATATTGAAACAAGCTCATAAAAGTGAGGAAAAAAACTTTATCGGACCATATATTAGGGTCAACACCCTCGTCTAGACGAAGGACTGGATCGGTGCCCAGCATCCCCAGATAAGATTCTTGTCTAGTCTCTTCCGTGCCAACGCGAGCTAACGACCCTCTCATCCGGATCGCTCGCTCAAGGGTAGCAAACGCAGAAAATATTCAACATTAACAAATCGGCAAGCATAGCAAGGAAAAAACATTATCGGTATTTTTTTTTTTTTGTTTTGTTTTGTTTTCTTTCCCCAACATCGCGGTTATACGTGCGGTTATAAACTCCATCTGCTTTAAACTGAAACTTTAAACAAGGTAATGCGAATATGTTATCACGTGTGCTTCTATGCGCAAGTCGCAGCAAATTAAATTATCAAATTTAAGTAATTTCCTACAACACGAGACCAAATCTCTAGAAGCACTCTCTGTCTCTCGCTCTCTCTCTCTCTCCTTCTCCCTCGGCGCATCAATTTTCTGCAAAACACTATCATATCATCAGTTCATATACGTACCGCCACGCCATATTGAAACAGTGCGAGTAGTAGTGACTCTAATGTAGTTTAATGTTAAACGTTTGCCCAGAGTACACTTCGCCGACGTATCAATTATCTACTTTCGCGTAACATTTATGGTATTATATTACTCGCCGGGGCAGCGCACGGTATCGCTCATATAATCACGGATGTGAATATGGAATTATCGGTTAATAGACGATTAATTGCTCAGAATTAAGTGCCCTCCTGCTGCAGGAAAATGAAGCGACACACGTAAATGTGTTTTTCGCAGAGAATCTATTTCGCGTGCGTACACCGTGCCGTTAATTCGCAAGTAAAAACAAAACAAAACAAAACAAAAAAAAATCCTTCCTGTCGATTTAATCGTTTCCGAGTTTATCATCAATTATAGACTTATTCCCAACGTTCTCGTACTCGGGAACTCAATAAAGACGGATGTCCTGATATAACGTCTAGCATTACTCTTATTTCTTACGACGACATCGAGGCTCCTCCTCGCGGAGGTCCCTCAATCGATGCTCGATATCAAGACTAAATAAAGTGCGCCCGCGGTACCGTTATTACTTCCGGCAAACTTCTGTCATTAATTCGACTGGAGGACTTTAAAGGGAAACGTTGCTGCAATATCTGTCTCGTGTTTGCCGTCGTTCAACTTTTTTATCCTCAACCGCAAAAATAACTTTCGAGCGATGCGTTACGATTGTAGTTCCAACTCGCAGCACTTTTATGTCGTTTAGTTTTGCACGAAGTTTCATTTTTGTGAAGAGACTCTTTAAAAAGATAAGACCTCGCTGCGGGTGAATTATACTAAACGCGCTAGACATTTCTAGCGAGAGAAACTTTTAGATGAGATACAAGATAATGTGTCTAATCGTAAAGTGAGATCAATTTGTTCCAGAAATGTATTAATTAATTTAAATCAAATCCAAACTTTAGAACAAGAGAGAGAGACAGAGAGAGAGAGAGAGAAGTAAATTAAATACAAAAATAAATAATATATACAAGTATAGATTATTTTAGATTCTTAATAGTAATAGAAAACAGTTTTCTAAAAAAAACCCTCACATAATGTAAAACTCGTTTTTTAAAAGTTACCGCGAACAAAAACGCAGTAAAGTGACACACTTTTATATAGGATTGTTCCATTTTCGCAATATCGCGGCGCCAACTCGTATTTACAAAAATTATTACACTATCTTCTCCCTCCCCCTCCTCGGTTCACACGTGCCACATATGTTTTGTACGCGAAACTAAAAATAACGGCAATAATGGCGTTGTCACATATGTTTCGCTCGATTTAACTTTTCGCGTTAATACGCGCCACGAACGATACAACGTTTTTGCAGCGTTTGCCTCTCGACATTTTGTATTTCATGCGATTCGCACAAAAATGCGCGCGCTTTTTGATCCGAAACTTAAATAAAAGTGCGCATCGCGCACATGTCGCCGCGCGATTCATTAATTTTTTTTTTTTTTCACGCCTGTGTGCACGTGAGCGCGAAAACAACGCGGTGAGATCCTTGAAGAATTATCCGATAATTTTGCGCGCACGTAGATTTAAAAAGCGATACGTCAACATGATGCATGTACATACGCGTGCGCACGTATACAGCACCAACAGTCATCTCTCATTTGCCTTAGCCCCATCGAGCAGTTTCGATCCCCCGTCTGACGGGATCTCGCGAAGTTTGATATCCTACCGGGAAATATAGCGCGTGTTCCGATAGAATATATATTACACTTGTGAGATATTATGCCTGTATTACTTCGTGCCGGCGAAAAATAGAAAACAGTGCGGCGGTGATAAACTGCACGCTTATATGTAATTCGGATTGGATAGACCGCGATGCCGCGAGATATTTTTTTCAGCTTACACACCGCATCGGTTTATACCCGTCGATGATTTATGACGACATGGCGCATTTGCCGATACACGTCTCCCCGCGTACACTTTTGCGCGTTGACTGAATTCATAATTCAAGTATCACAAAAAATTTAGCTTCGATATATTGAAGGTCATGTATGCGGTGGTGTGTATAAGAGAGAGAGAGAGAGAAAGAGAGAGAAAAAGATCGGTTCGGAGTTCTGCTGAATCACGAATCCATGAATTATTGACGATAGCTGAACTGGAAATTGATTTTCTGATGTTAGCAACGGAATCGCATTCGCGAAACCTACTATTTTTTATTTTTATTTTTTTATTTTTTATTTTTTTAGCGTGCGTTATGTATTGAATGTTTTGTGTTGATGACACGGCTCGGCGCGGCCGTCCTGATATATCCCCGGAAAAATTAATCTCCTCGCCGGGAAATCAATACGCTACACAATATCACCGCCGATGAATAAGATAGTAACGTATGAATATAGACGATGTAACCAATATTGTATATTGCCGAATATATGGATAGATTTTCTGTACTATCGTTGAAAGGATAAAAACAAAAACCCGAAGTTTTATAAACGAATACCTTTAAAAGTAATAAAGTTCTGCGGGATACTCAATAATCCTGCACAGCCGCGTTTCCGTTTGTTTTATATTTTTATTAATATTTAGTCAAGTTTTGTTTCATACTGCGCGTACACATAAAATAAAAGAATTAGATTAAACAGTAGATGAAACAGAAAAAAGATGAGTTTTTATATTTGAAAAAAACAAAAAAAAAAGAATAATATCTTTATGGGAAGTTATGCTCTGTATTTGCAATATAAATACAATGCTCGCGTTGTAACAATAAAATGCGAATTATCGAGGGAAATGGCGAATAAACGATATCGACGGAAATAGACCATTTAGGACCATTGTAACAAATACTACTTTGGAGAGGAATTCGAGAAACACTTAGGTGGTCGTTAAGTCCGATCGCGAAGATCGACAAAATTACGCTTGTTGTCAGAAACGGGTGGTTGAAACGTTCGATAGATATCTACAGATATAGACAAAAGTGATAATAAATATTACAAATTATGTTTGTATATATTTTTTAAAAAAGAAAGAAATTGAAAAAAGATTGCTTTTTTTATATAAATAAAAAAAAAAGATGTAAAAATATAAATAAAATAAATGGTATTTATTGACAATATTGTATTTTAAATAAGAGAATTACCAATCGAAGAGAGTAAAAGAGACACAGAACTAATTTTGAACGCACGGTAGAATTGCTATCCTAGCGGCGATAACAACTATCAGAATAGCGTAAAACAATTGAGTATCGGATGCATTGACGCATGCAAAAATCGATAATCGTTCGTATTGCCGTTAAACAAAAACAAATCGGTTCTATAGTACTCTTGAAATGGTAGAAATAAATTCTTGACTCGCACACGAGTAGAATTTAATGGAGGAACGAGATGGCTTATCGCTCTGATGGCTCGATACCGTTAACTGTCCAAAAAATATTGCTATTTTCTCATTTTATTATTCTGTCGTTTCCGCCGTTCTGGAAATATCCTCACATGTTGTTGAATTTAAAAAAAAAAAAAAGAAAAAAACTGATCAACGTGCTTTTACATTTCCAAATCTCACTCACAAAAAATAAAAAAATAAAATACTATAACGCTAAATGCAATTAAAATATTAATTAATTTAATAGATACCACCGCAATCGCTTTGTATGTAATATGAATTTTGCATTGCTTATTAATACACGCTTCTGTTTGTACATAATTCACATTTTCTGCCTCTGTTTAATGTAAATAATGAATAATGCCACACAATTAAGTCAGCTAATTTTGGCAATAGCAACGCGAGACAATCGCGAGGATACATAATGTGCGAGCGCCATTCATTCAGAGACCATTCTTGATAGTAATTAATATGAAACTTGGAGCACGCGAGAATATATATCTGTAATTGATGTGATCCTAATCTTCTGTCTGTGATAAACAGCTCGCGCATTGAGTTTAAATGCCTCACGATAAATCGCTCAGGTTGTAGAGTGTATATGCACAAGGACTTTATGTAATATATATGCAGGCGAGAAGACGGAAATGTTTAAAACATTATCCATTATGTGTGCATCTGTATTTATGAGTTGCATAAATTCAGACACGCGGTATTTCAGAATCGACGGGACGCGATATATCATCGCGTGTTGTTTTCTGTGTGTGTGTGTGTGTGTGTGTGTAACGAAAAATGTAACCAACTTTGTTTTTTGAGCGGAAATATCATTTTCCGGAAAGTCGCTAACGAAACAAACTCGTTTTTGCGCCGACAAAAGTGCACTTCAAATTTCACGAGGAATAACGTTGATGCGTTCATTTCCCGCCAATTCTGAGAGAGAGAGAAAGAGACAGGCTCTATATCAAGCGAGTAAATTGGGAAATATATTTACGAGCCGGAGCGGAGAATAATAACTTCACGGTGAAGAAATTGCGTATACCGAGATTTGTTGAGATTACGGCTACGCGTACGTTATAGATACTTGATACACGCTTATTTCGGCTTTGACGTGTAATGCGCGCGCGCGAGCGGCGTTTATTTCGCGATTTATCGGCGCGGCACTTTTTCCTTTCGAGTATTACCGGAACACTTTTGTGTAAGAAATGATTTCCGCACGAAGTATCGGCTATACGTGAACATCGGTTTTAATACGATAATCCTAAAGACTCGCGGAGAACGATTCGCCAATGGGGGGAGGTGCATTATACGGCGCTTGCAACGTCAGCTTAGAAACGCTCGTGTTTTCCACTGGGAAATAGAATTTTCACTGTCGCGGAGAGAGGAAGTCGCGCAGTTTATAGTTTCGTGGACAAAGATAAACGAGAAAAGTCGATAGAACCGCCGGTAAAAGTCGACGGGACGAAATGACAGGGATGTATTAATTGCCACAAATAAAGAGGAAGAAACAAGAGATAGGAGGATACGCGGTCTAAGAGTGAAAAAGTAAAGACAACTGTAACGTTTTCAAAGAGACGTTATCCAATTCATTCGAGGATGGAGGAAGGGAT
>QVNW01001894.1:0-34346 GCA_014825475.1 Pseudomyrmex flavicornis
TTTCCAATCGCTCATGTCCAGGTGCCTAAGGTAAATGCTGCTAGTCACGAACTCGACATCAAGTACCGCGCACCAAGTCAACTCCCCGGTAACAACTGACAGACTGAGCTACTACCGTGTCAATGTACTACCATTGGTAGCACACTGACTGACTCGTCTGTCAGTTGTTGCCGGGGAGTTGACTGGCAGCATTTACCTTAAGCACCTGGACATGAGTGATTAGAAATAACTCAGTTCGTCCTGCTTTTCCTTAAATCACACTGAAGAAGATTCAAATCAGGATCGAAACGTTTGTGTACTTTTAATTCAAGAAGTTTTTCAACCCGAACATCAGGTTTCATCTCGTACTGGCCGTTTCCTTGTACAGAAAACAATTACGTATAATTTTATATATTTCTTTCAATTTCAATGAAAATTGATAAAAGCTTTTGGTTTAGTCTTAATTATAATTTATTACATGTGCATGGCAATAGGTGTTTCGCGCTTACAAGAAAAACACTTAGCTATTACGATGTGAGAGCTGCAATTATCTTCTTTTTCTATTCTCCGACACATAATATCTGTAACACACAAAAACGACTATTGATTTTCATTCGCGATTATATCAGTTTTATGTTGACTAAAAAAAAACTCAAAATATCCTTACCTTTTAAAGAGCATATTGCTTGATTTACAAAGTGATATCAATTATTTTCCGGAGTTTCAATTCGTACCAATCAAAAACGCTAAAAAGAGGAATTTAAATTATAAGAAACTCTGCCGATCTTTTGTATATATATATACAGTGCGTATATAAGCACAGAAATACAGTAAGATTTCAATAATGCAGCATCATTTCTTTTTTTAGGCCTGTTCTACAATACAGTCGTAAGTCGTAAGAAACTGACGAATCACAGACAAATTACAGAAGAATAATAGATTCTGATTGATCAATTTCTTACAACTTACAGCTTATGACTGTATTGTAGAACAGACCTTAGACCAACTTTAGTTATTTTCTCGATTTTTTCTTGTGACTGCGCATAACAGTCGAGCCTTTTTATTTCCATTTCTACATTCTCACTTCTAGAAGTCTGCATAAAATAACGGGTGTTATTGGCCATAGTTATTGGTATCATGCGATAATTGGTTTGTTCTTTTTACCTGAACTGGTTGCATTAGTTCAGGTTAAAAGAACAAATCAAATGATTGGTCTACTTTCCAACAATCGATTCCAACAATACTTTCCAAGAATCGATCTCCATATTGTTCTCCATATTGTTTTTCACTTTCGAGTGATTCGATTTTCGATTGCACGTGCTAAGTATCGATTATGTAAATTTTTCCCTAGTGTAAAAATGTGAAAAGTGAAAAAGTTTCTCGCTTCTATTGGTTCCTGCACACATACTTAATTTCGATTCGATAAAAGCAAAGCAAACATTGAAAAATTTTCTTACTTACATGATTACTTGGGGATCGATTTTATATCTTGAAACGAGATAAAAATGACAAAAACTCAAAACTTTACTAAATTGTTTTTACATAGTACGAAATATTCTAGTAAATTTGTTTCACTCTCTTTTGTAATTTTCAGATTGTTGAATTTTCACTTAATGAATTTCTTTTTCATACCTTTCTTTTTATTTCTCGTTGACAAATTCGCTCTTGCAAATACAAATTGGGTTCAAATTGCGCTTGCAAAAGACACTGCGACGTTGTAGTAACGTTGTAGCGAAATAACGGCCGACCAAAGAGCAGAAATACATTGCGGTTGCATTGTCCTGCGGTTGCTCGCGCCAGACGCAATTTCAGCTTTTATGATCTTTCGACATGACAAGTGCGAAAATATTGCTGTCTATACCGCATGCGATTTTTTGCCGTATTATCCGCGCAAAGCGCATTGCCGCGCACAAAAGTGTATATAAAAAAAAGTATCGCTAACTCAATGTAGTTTTGCCGAGACACTGCGACTGTTCTCTCGCGTTCGTTCGAATTTCTTTCCACGTGGTTAACCTTAAATATGTATGTGTCACGTTGTTGTTGAGAGAGACACGTGTTGTGAACAAACGTATGTTTTTTTGAAGCATTTTTCTTGAAGTTAAAAAGCGAAAGCGTTTGCTTTTCCTCGCTTGTACGATTCAACAATCCAACCTTCACACCTGTACGTTTGTACCAAGAATTTTCGTGATTGATAATTGAACGTGACGAGCTCAGCCTTGCAAAGGAAGCAATCAATACTGCCACACGCGGAACCGTCGTATTAATGCCGTTTTGCGAAAGATACCCCGGAAAAATACCCCGAAGACGGATCTGATTTATACAACGGAGTTGTGTGCTTGCGAAACGCAAGCTAATTATTGTAGCTGTATATCTCGCAAGTACAACACTGATCACTGTCAGGTTAAGCCAATACGAGATTCTTAGAGGCAATTATCGCGCGATTATTATTGAGCTAACTGCGTGAACGAGTCAACGATCACGCCCCCGGGCGCGTTTTCTACGCCATCGCCCGCAGGATCTATAAAGTCTTATGATATTCTGTAAACCGTGTCCGCGCTTTAATTGTTACTAACAACGTCCTTCTTCGGATGTAATTCGCGTCCGTTAAGATTCCTCGCAACGCGAAACAGCCACTTTCCCACGAAAGAGAACTCGCATTGAACATTGTCGCTGCGTTTTTCCCCAATCGGGAGATCATTACTCGCGCTATATAACGACGTTAGGAACGATATCACTTTTAAGAGTGTTTTTATAAAATTAACACATTTCTCTTCTTTATCTGATAAATTTTTTGTACAGTGTTTTTTTTTTTTTTTATTCGATTCAGGACATTTAACACACACGATTAAATCGTTCGCTCGTGACGTAGGTGAATAGTGATTCGAATGTGATAGGCGAGACCGTATCTTGTTGCTAATTAATCTAACGTTCAAGTCTTGACGTTGAGGATCGCGCGTATGGTTAACAAACACTTTCGATTAGGAACTAATTCCGCCTTTATAAGGCGCGCGTACGCGCGCGGTTAAGTAACACCGAGAAGTTATTAACATTCTTACGATTTTTCACAACGCTCAAGCTGCTAACGCGCGCGTTCCATTTTATTGATAGCAATGATTCATGTCCCGCGATAACTAATATCGCGCACGGTAATTAGAGATCCACGAGGTCGTAACGCGAATCCGTCATTGCCGTCACTTCTCCCAATGGACGATCTACGAGCGCAGGAAGAGGGCATCCTCGCTCTTCTCGAGACCACCTGCAATTAACTGTGATTGAACTTTCATTGCTCATTGAGCGCGCTCAAGTTGCTCATCTCTTCCTCTTTCTCTTTCTCGTGTGCGAGATTGTGTTTATTTTACTTAACAGCTCGGGCATTTTTCTCAAGCGCGCGATGGATGGCGACGTCGCGGAGTTTGCAAAAAGAGTTCGAAGAGCGAGCTTCGCAAAATTGCTTCAAAAAATTCCAGTTTTTTTTTTTCTAATTCTTGCGCGTAAAATTAACGAATCGAATGCCGAGAAAAAATACGATTGTTCGTGGTTACGACGAGCGCGCGTATCGATGATGATCGTAAACCATCTCCGTTCGCGGTCGTGAAACAAGAAATAATTATTACCGACACGTATACGTGCTCCCATTTCGTTTCCGAGACTACTCAAGAAAGAGAGAAAGAGAGAGAAAGAACGGCGTGATGCCGCGGGAAAAATGCGCGTCCGCAGACTCATCGTACGCTCCGTTACACGATCGCTCATCTTTTTCGTGCCCGTAACCGGTCTTACGTCACGGAGAAGGCGGTGTACGTCTTCCGCGGAATTACGAGTAACCATCGGGCTACGTGCAAACGTGACACGGGGTATATCACTCCGTCTCTTGTGTATGCGAGAGATGCTTCTCTCCTTTCTCATCCCCCTTTCCGCGAGATCCGCTTCTTTTTTTTTTCTTCGACCGCGAGCGTCCACGTCACGCAGGAAATTTAATTTTCGACGATGTCCACTCGCGGCGACGCGACGGGAACGACGACGTTCTTCCGCGAGCCGATGACTCGACTGTATTACGCGCCACCGAAGGGATATTAAACGCGCGGCCGCGAGAACCAGAGCGCCGGGATGCGCTTCCCGTGGCGTGATTTCTGTCGAAGTCTGTAATTAGTAGCAACAGGCGCGCCAGGAATAGCAACAACACGATGTCTACTTTGTAGATGAGATGAGGTCGCGCGAAGAGGTAGACGGAACGGATAAGATCGATGGGACGATGATGACCCGACGCGCGGTTTTTTGCAACAAATACTCGGATGAGACGTCGACATTCATTACTTTACGAGGGCTCGATTTTTGTTTTCTCAAATCCAAGTGCCAAGTTGTGGTTAAGGTTAAATTATAGCCAAAGCTAAGCTCGCTGCGCTGCTGAAACTAATCACAACTCTGTTAATTTAGACACATTTGCGGAGTTTAATGGAAGAAGAGAGATACAAAACTACTCTTGAAACACTGGATTATACTAGGTGGTGTGTTTTCGCGGAGTTTTGTTCGAGCTTGAGCGCGCGCACCGGGAGTTCGAGCATAACTTAAAACGCACCTGGGAATCACCTTGTGTGTGTGTGTGTCGTTGATGCTGCTCGTGGAATTCAAAATCGTGACAGGCCGCAAGCGATGGGAAATTGAGTCGTTCGTAGACTCGCGCGCGGCACAAAACGACGAGCCGCGGCCATTTATCATTTGTTCGCACCCTCCCTTCAACCCCCTTTCCAAAAGCATCGGCGGAATCGACGGAATAATTTCGTCCGGGTGCCTCGTTCATAACTCGCGACTAGAGAGAGAGAGAGAGAGAAGAAGAGAGAGAAAGAGACGCGCGCGTACTTTGACCTCGGGGTAAACCCCGTATATCTTGCGGTTTAAAATTATATGCGGGACTGGATATACTGGCTGCCGCTATGGACGAGCAGCGAGAGTGTCAGTGGTAACGAGTATATGGTAGTGTCGATGCTTCGCTACTAAGCCGAGGCATTACGCACTCGGCTTACACGGCTATATCTAGCATTAACATATTATTGGCGAGGAAGAGACGACGCTCCCTTCGTTTAACAGCATGCTAAACGTGAGAACTTCTGAAGGCACTACGGGAAATTGTGGTGTAAATTACGAGTAAGGTGCGTTTTTCTGCCTCTCTCCTTCCTTTCGATTTTTGTGTCACTGACGATTTTTCAACGGGCCGTTGATCTTTTTATCGAGTAGCTTGCGCATTTCGACACGCATGCGAAAGAGTTGCGTGCTGCCAGCGTCTGAGCAGCGTCTCGAATACATTTATCTTTTTGTCTACTCCGAAAAAAACATTTATCCTCGGGACTTAGAAACTCGTTCTATAATGTCATTAAATGTGTCAAGAGTACTCCTTTTATAAACTACAGGGAACTCTCTTGATCTTTTTAAAATGGAGTTGGAACTCTCTCTCTCTCTCTCTCTCTCTCTTTCTCTCTTTCTTTCTTTTCTCCTCTCTCTTTCCATCTCTTTTTCTCTAATCAGAACTATGGACTATGTCTGTTTTAATTAACAATTCGAAGAGAAGATAGAAGTAAGTTTTTGCTCGAGAAAAAGATAACAACGTGTAAAGGAAGTTCCGCGACGCGAATCGCTCGCGGGCCGGCAAATAAAATGTTCAAAAAACGTTTTGTCGTCGCGCGCTTAAATATCGCTAATTAAAGAAGTAGATGACACACGGTGATACGCTTGTTGCGCGCATCGCAACAGATCCCTCCGCGATGATTTCAAGGTAGAGTGCTGTATATTTTATACGATGGGACAGGAAGTTTCATTGTCGACGCAAAGCGCGAGCGAGAAAGAGAGCAAGAAACATGGTTTCCTTTGGGTTGCACCAGACGTTGCACGTGAGCGACAGAATGCTGTTAATATATCCCGAGAGCGAGATACATGACAAACAGGTTTTCTCTCCATATAGCGTTGTGTATAGCGTTAAGAAGCCATTGAGGCGAGCGGTGCCAAGTTCCTATGGCAGGTGATAACACAGCTTGAGAAGATTCTATCGGAGGATGCTGCCGGATTACGCGGAACCACTTAAAACCATGACGATATTCACCTCGCGGGCGTTTACAACGGCGCGCACGTACATACACGGATAATTAAACTGTAAAAATCCGTATCCTGCGATATTCACGTTGAAAAAGTCAAATAGACTCGGGCGATAATCTTGCCTGACTGGTGATCGAGTATATTTTATTATTATTTATCGCCACAATGTAACGGCAATAATAAAGCGTTTCCTGACTCCGGTCATTTTTCCCACGAGTAATGAATAGCTGGAAATTTTGCGCGCGCGCGCACACACACAAGCGCTTTTACAGCTTTTTCAAACTTTGCGCATATACTTTTCGCTCTTCTTGTTGCTTTTATAGATGCTCGAATTTTTTTACTTTCTAACGAACTATATATACTTGGAATTGCATCGCACGTTCGCAAAAACGTCACGAAGCGAGTGTGCACGCACATACACACGTGTCGCCGTCTCTGGCGAGAGCGATCGCCAGGGCAATGCCATTAACATCGCGAGCGGTCCTAACAACGGCCTTAGCCAATCAGACTGCAACGCGGACCAGTCCAGCGCACCCTCGCACGTAACGCAGCGCGAGGGCAGCCACTTTCTATGCAGACAGCAGTCGCGGCACAACCGAGTGCGTGGCGGACAAAACGCCTTTCTCGTCCTGGCCCTTGAGGTCAAAACTATTTTTCACCATGCTTTCAGATAAATTATGCATGAATCGTGACCGCGCGCTGGCGCGCGCGTAATGCCGTTAAATACGAGTATGTACGCTCGCAGAGCGAACGGGCTAATGCTACAACACACACGCTCATAATCGAGTTCTCGCGACGCGTCCAAACCTCCTCCGTGTCCTTGTCCAATTTCTCACACACATATACATCGTCCTTTCCCGTCGCTCTTTCTCCTCTTTTCTTTCTCGCGTCTTAAAGCCGCGCGAAAAGACGTCCATACACAAAACGTCGTCCCTCCGCGCGCGCGGCTTCCGTCACGTCTTCTCCTCCGCGGTCCTTTCACGTCTCTCTCTGAATAGTCCCGCCGCGAGACTAATTTAAGGAATAGTCGGGGTGTTAAGAGCCTTGTGTACTCGACGTTAGCATTTGACTGATAACTCGTCCCATTCACGCGGCGCGCGACGCGCAAAACCGCTAGAATAGCTTCTTCAAACCCGGTCCGTTATAATGGCACACTGTTATTAATTGCGACACCATAGAAAGATCTGTATGCTCGTAAGAAAAGACGTTTGCTGACGTTTTATTTCGATGATAAGAAGAAAATCGGAGCATGTATCTATGTTCAAAAAAAAAAAAAAAATCGAACACCTTCTACAAAATTGCGTTATAATGCCGCAGAAATTTGCCTTCCGTTCGAATACGTGGAATAAAAAGCAGGTCACTCCTTACCTTCGAAATGATATCATCGATATCATCGGCATATTATATATAAACAAATGTTGTTTTCGCGTTTCGTACACTAACGTATATACCGTTGGGTGTTTACACGCAGGCACGAAAATTGTAGGGAAAATTATGGTTCTGGGCGGAATCATCGTTGTCGAGGCCGAGTCATGTCACGGAAGAGTCGAGATCTACGCCCCCATAACGATCGAAATTCATTTCCATAATTATCTCACGACCGCGCGGATCACCGCGTGCACCCGCGCGCTGTAGAAAACGCTCGTCGGCCTGATTCCTCGCCGAGACATTCCGTTTCGTGTGAACTGTAGACGGTAAACCGCGCTTCTGATTTCTACATCCATACCCGGTTCTATACAATCCAATCCGGG
The DNA here is from genome assembly GCA_014825475.1 of Pseudomyrmex flavicornis. Classification (NCBI taxonomy): domain Eukaryota; kingdom Metazoa; phylum Arthropoda; class Insecta; order Hymenoptera; family Formicidae; genus Pseudomyrmex; species Pseudomyrmex flavicornis. The sequence continues at coordinate 7,812 of QVNW01001894.1, forward strand.
CTTCGTCACCGCGCACGATTGGTCAGAATACTTCAATATTCTGTCACGAAGAAGAAAAAAAAATTGTAATGTCAAAGCACTTTCTCCACGAGAAAGAATTATGTTCTAATTGTGTATATAAATTTTTTTTATTTTGAGCCAGTATGTACGTGCAAAATATATTTTTCTAAACATATAAAATTAATACATACAGAAACTCGAATTCAATCAAGTTCCTGTATTAAACGTATTAATTAATTTTATACGTTTAAAATATATTCAATTTGAATTTCTATGTGTATTAATTTACACATTAAAAAAAATATATTTTGTGTGTGTGTGTGCAATCTAGCATATTGGCTCGTAGTGACGTTAATTTTTTGTCAGTTAGATATGAGCTTATATTTGTTGTCAATTATTTTATATTCTGTTGAAACTAAGTAATATTTTATTTGTTATTTATAGTTTAGTTTTTTACTTAGAAAACTTGAGAAAGATATTGAGTATGTACCTGTGTCTAAGCATCTGTAAAATTATTAAGTGATATCTAACCAAGATCTCTATCGCGGAAAGAGATGTGAAATTGTAGGGATACAGAGTGGATCACTTTGTACACATCATATTTTTGTCGTGTGCGTTCAATCCTTATAATGTAACGGTTTTGCGGACATTAGGGTTTAGACGTCTACGTATATGTTCCTTCGCATTCTATTATATCCTTGAATATCGTACTTACGGTCAAAGCAACCCATAATGCTGTGTAATTCCGTAATGCACGCAATATAATGCGTTCGCGAGTTTATCATTATCAAATTCATAAATCTCGCGTCTCTCTTACTTATCAATTTCATGTTGCGTGAAACAGCGCAAATCGCGCTAAACGTGAATTATTTAAAGCAGCTTTGAAAAATTCGACAACCGCTGTAACGATATTTCATTGTGTTAAAAAATTCTCTCATCTTTGTTCGCAAAGTAAAAATTAAAAAAATATATATAAGAAGTAAATAAATTTTATTCAAATTCAAGAAGATTCAGTCTGCGCGTTAAATTATAAGACTATATCGTGCAGAATAAAAAAAAACTGTAAAAATCACATGTTGTGTGAAATCTTTGAGTAGAAGAAAATTTGTGTGAATAGAAGAAAATCTAAAATTTGTCCAAGAAATAAATAAAACTTCATTGCTCTTTTCCATTGCGTAAAAGTGCGAACTCTGAAAATATACCTTCGCGATGTATCGACTCGTTCACGTACGGTACGGCCGAGTTCTTCATTATCATCGGGAGCCCAAATTGCGTGGGTGTACACACACGTTACCTTAACGTACTACAACCCTATACGTGTACGCTCACGCACACTACTGGACCCGCGCCCACCTTTGCACGTACCTTCGGTGTGTGTACCTGCACGCAGGGCCGCTGGGGACCGAGCGGCGCCGAGCCGCGACGGAAACGAACGAGCGCCGCGGAGCCGGTTGTGTCGCGCTCCTTCGGCTAGATACGCGAAGTTAGTATCGCGTCAGTCTTGAAGTGGAGTTGGTCAGTGATCTGTGTCAGAACAGGACCGCCAAGTCCGCGTCCGTAACACTCTCCTTTTCTCTTCCCGGATTTTGACGCGACTCCCCGCCCCGTTTCTCTCTCCGTCTGTTTTCTTCACCTCGCCTGCGACACCGTCGTCCACGTTCTGTCGCGCGATCCTTCCAGCGAGATCGTTACACTCGCGTTCTTCCCCCGGGTTTCTTTCTCTCCTCCGGTATACTCGGCGAGATATACATACACGATAATACACAAGTGCCACAGTGTGGAGTTGTTACCAGTGGGGAAAGAGAAAAAATTAGTTTACAAGCGGCCCGTGCCTGACGGCGATTGTTGTCCATCGCAATCAACGACCTCCGACACTGACACCGGATAGTTCAACTGTTAGAGCAGGTACATGTGTATTGTTTTTTATATATTAAGTTTTGCGGCACGATTGGCCGTCATGAATTCGAGATGATTTTCGCGAGATGATCGCTGCATCGCGACTGAATGGTGGCTAACCTGCGAGCGAAGTTTTGGAGTCGCAAAACGATTGCACATCGTCGCGACTGCAGAAAGTTTAAAATACAAATCGAAGCATTACGGAATTAAATACTGTGGAGCGTGTTATTTTGCTGCTGTGTGTTATCTTACAAAAAAGTCAATATTTGCTTAAAATAAACAAAGTTTATGTGATTATTTATCTTGTTTTGCAATTAGTAACTCTGTTTTGATACTCTTGAAGATTGTTTCATTGGCAAAAAAAAAACAAAGTTAATGGTCAAACTAAAATACATTACAAGTGCGAATAGTATAATTTATTTGTGATTGTGTAAGTTAATTTGTTTTTATGTAATTTCGATTCTCTGAGGTTTTTTATTTCAAAAAACGTTGGAAAAACAAACACGAAAGTGCAGCAAAATATGCTCCAAATTATTTAAGTCCGAGCACATGATTACTAAGACAGAATCAGTTTCTTTCGACAAGTAAAATGCTTCTCGATATATCTAAAGTAACTTTTTATTTTCTGCCTAGTATATATTTCAGTAATTTATAAAAATATTCCAGCTATTAAAAATTTTATAAGTGTTAAACATAATATTTTTATACTAATAGTGTAATATATATATCCTGTACTTTATAATGTTACTTATCTATTAGGTTTATTTATATCTTTGCGTGAAAGATACTTTTTTTGCCGCACACGTCATTGTTCTCGCTAACTCTCGCGGCTTCAAATTTAATTGACAAGAGATATCGAGAGCCTTTTCTACGAAATACAAAAGGTTCTTTTGTACAAACTCTCTCTCGCGCGGCCAATGTACTCTACACCGAAACGAAGGCGCGAATCGAGACTTAAAATCGAATGTGTGTCACGTTCACCGCGGCGCGGCGGTGATTAGTAATCGGAGCACGAGTACCAATTACACTTGAAAAAGTCAATGTTACCGGGAAAGGTTTCGTATAAGCTTACGTAATCTCGCGCCACGATTCAGCCCGTTATAACGTTGTTCCGGGGTTATCCGGCTATATAGAGAAAGTGCAGGCCAGACATTGTCCTCTCTGCTCATTGTGTGTGCCATAGAGGTCGGATCCAAGGTAAATGAATACTCATCGCGTATCGGAAAGTTACCGCGTGCAAAAAAATTTCTCAGAGAATATTTAAATTTTTCCTCGCAAAAAAAAAAAGGAAATTTATACGCCGTACAAAAATTCTTTTTGTCTTTTTTTTTGTAAATATAATTTTATGCATATTTTTACCGTTGTTAACGCGTTATTCTTCATTGTTATTCATAAAACTGTTAAAATTCTCTCGTTAAAATAATCACGTCCCAAAATATAAGATTATTATTAGCAATACACGAGTTAAACGTACCATAACGTACCATACGATGTTTAATTTCGTATCATCAAGATGAACTCTCACTTTAGCGTCTCAAAAATTTATCTTCTGCCATCTCATAAATAAGTTATGCCGGACGTATCGATCAAACGTGTACATATTTACCGCTAATTGCGAGATAAATAAAACACGCGCGATTTCGTTTTCTCGCCGGATGAAGAACACGGAATGGCGCGGTTATTAGCGCGAAACGTAAAGAAAAAAAACGACTTCTCGGCGCGGTTTTATCTCCTTCGTTAATTATCCGTCGTTGGTCAAAGCGGCGCGTCCCGACACGATAAATATAAAACAATTACGCGCTATCGATGTCGCCATCGCGACGTAACGTTCATTAATACGGAGTTATTCTCGCGCGAATCAACGATTCGATTTATCGGATACGACGCGTCACCTCAACTCGCGTCAGGGGGATTTCTTTCTTTTTTTCGTCTTTTTTTACCTCTCCCGGCGGGTGACTGCGCTTCTCTTCTCTCTCTCTATCTCTTCGCGAGTGCAATATCACCGCGCGTCATAAAGTGTCCGCGGAGTCCGTAAGGCGGCCGTGATTGCTTGACACGTCGCAATTGAAGGTCATAACGCGATAGGCACGCTGCACAATGCGGCTCGCGGCCCCGTACGACGGCATTAAGCATTATATGCGTAATTTACGAAGATTATTTACTATACAATTAGATAGCCCGCGTCAAGTATTACGCGCGCGCACGTACGCGAGGCGCCGCACGTGTATGTACACACGCGTGTTGCGCGCGCGGAAGACGACGCGCAGATGGTAATGGTTCCGAGGGTCTCATCAGTGGCACACACCAGAGAGCGAAGGGGAGAAGACGGGAATCCTCACTTTTTCCTCCGGCATATCTAGGATAATATACGATATATACGGTGTAACGAGGTATGTAATGGGTAATAGTGCGTAATGATATAATGCGCACATTCCTCGACGTACGTCTGCTATAACAAACATTGTTAGGGAGAGTGCACGCGGGTTCCCCGATCGCGCATTCTGTCTATCTATCTATCTCTCTCTTTCTCTTCTCCCTCCCGCCCTCCCGCGTTTTCCCGTCTACGGCGGGACGACGCACATTTGCCGTCCGCGAACGAGAGCACGCTAACGAGGCTGTGTGTTAGAAATTAAACCGTGCACGAGCGCATCAATTATGCCACTTGACCAGTCGCGAGGTGTTCGCTCCTCTCACGAGCGCGGCGACGATCGCGCTAATACTGCGAACGTGTTCCGTTATCTTACGGTATTTTTTACGCCCTACTCTCTTGTCAATCGACGTATCCGGCGAAAGCGATTTCAAACCGTCCTTTCGGATTGAGGTCGATTTCTTTCTAAGACACGAATTGGATTCTGAAACATCTTGTCGCGGAGTAACGCTTGGCTTACTTCTCATCGCCTGTAATATTGAGAGCACGATAAGATTGATGTGATTACAATCTCTTCTACGTTTCTCTTTCGCTCTTTTTTTTTCTCTCTCTCTCTCTCTCTCTCATATCATTCGAGGTCGACTGATTTATTGAAATAATTGACTTTTATATGTTCCGATTCTAAAATTTTTTGGACTCGCGCAGCAGATAAGTCGAGACGAGTTGTGTCTCAAAAAAAAAAAAAAAAAAAAAAAAAAAAAAAAAAACGCGAACTAATGTAGCTTAAAAATAAGCATTAATCAAGCAGCATTATCGCTCTCGGGCTGTAGATAATGATAAAAACGTATAGTAAGACTTCAGGGAGCTCTTCGATGCTCGCGAGCGATATTTCTACGCACGCGGTGCAAGCAGGTCTGTTTGCAGATCTCCGCCGCGCGGATTCCAGCGCATATCCGCCGGTTTGCGCTTGTCAAACGATAAAAGCGCACCGATAATGAGTGCACGCGTTAGAACCGAATTACGCGGGCATCCCGCGCGCAGACTCAACCCGATACTCCGATGAACATTGTCGGTATATTACACGATAAGATATATGGAATTACGTAAAGAGGGCAGTTACCACGACCAGGTAATTAAATTCCTCTTCTTGCTCGCTTTCACCCTCGGGTCGCAAGACTATCGTATATGTAGCGGATAATTGTCGAGTGCTATAAATGCGATTTGCAAGAAAATCCGCGTGAGAATATACTGTCGTGCGCCTCGGTTATCTAAATGTCGCTGGGGCGCAGTTTGCGCTGGAGTTTTTTGTTTTGTTTTGTTTTTTTTTATTCTTCCTAAACGTTAAAATATATATTAACTGATAACTTATATACGGATTGATCGTAAAGTTTAATAGTTGAGTAAAAAGATGGTAGTCGGGAAAAACAGAGATAAGAGAGAGATACGATCGTATATACTGCGTTTTTCACCGGCTAAATACAGGATTACTAACAAACGGGAGTAATCGTATCTAAATGCGAGTTAAAACTCAAGAAGCTTGTGATCGAGTTTATATAAATTTACTTCTGTTTTGAATATCATATATCCGCACGTTAAATCGCACGGCGAATGTCATAAACTTAGATACAGACTCCAGGTTACTGTTTTGCATTTCAATTTGTACGATTCGATTAACATAGAATATATCAGCGAAAATTTTTTTCTCGCCGATAATTCATTACACGCGAGCGTCTGTGTTTCCACGGGGATTATTATTACATCCGTACTCGGGCGGAAAATGCAAATATCCAAAAGGTTAAGAAGTGAAGACCTTCGCGATGTGTTCTTGACCGGCTTTGATTTCAGCTGCGCGATGTCAGCCCGCGGCGATTTTACAGATCGAATAGAAAAACAAAAATCGCGGAAGTGCGCGCTATTGTTTACGCACTTTATTCGCGAGAGTCCGGCCCTATTAGTTTCGCATTGAAAACGTTTATCAGCGAGAGATAAGCGCGTTTGACGATACAAAAAAGAGAATTCAATCTGGATTACAGAGAGATATCGCGAGTAAATAACGCACTTTGTTTAAAGAGTACAATAAAAAGATTACGACGTAATAATAACAAGAGATATGAGAACGAAAAAAATACAATATCGTGCAAAAACAAAAAAATGTTCTCAACCGTTACATATATGTGAAGAAGACGATTTCGATTAAGTTTCTCTACAGTTTCTCTACAGTTTAGAGTGTATTTCGCAAAATTGTGCAACTTCAAACCGCGAGTATCGTTTATCTTGGCGAATCTTATCTTACGTCAATGTTCGATCGGTAGAGTTTCGTTTCCGAGAGACGTGCTCGAGGGATTTAGTTGAATTAGTTTACGCGAGTAGATAAGTTCCGAGATAGATTGCTAGTGGCGGAAGTCACTGCTACCGTTGCCGCATCTCTCACGAGTGCGCCGGTTTCTCGTTTATCAATCGATATGCCGATATCGATTTCACGAAGCCGAGCAGCGCTCCTTTATAACGTTACATGTCGATCGCTTTTCTACCTTCGCTCCTAAACGCGGACTTGAAGAGAGAGAGAGAGAGAGAGAGAGAGAGAGAGAGAGAGAGAGAGAGAGAAAGAGAGAGATCGATTAATCGGCATATCTATAATACAATCCGCATTGTATTCCGTGCACAGCACGTACGTAATCACGTGCATTACGTGTCATTAGCCTTGAAGTTAACAGGAGGAATATATTAGGCACATATGTGGCTTTCTCGGTCGAATCTGATAAATAAATGATCGAGGCTTCTCGAAAGGTTATTAATATATCATCGCGTCGATGATGCGATAATGTCAGACGTCGCGAACTTTTGAAATCTCATCGCGGTATCATTTCGTCACGCGATATTCAAAACAGTTATGTTTCGTCGAATTGAACAGGAATGTTTTTTTTTTTTTTCATGTGGTTTATTTCCGAGAATCCAAAATTTGTTATGACGTTGTGTACCGTTAATAGAAACTGAACTGACTCTCACGAGGAATCGATTTCCGACTTTTCTCGACATCCCCGAGAGACTCTTTCGCGTTACGAGCGTGTTCCAAAGTTACGATGCGACATAAATAATTTGTATGCAAATGCGGACTTAAAATATCACGTCGCATAAGACGCTCTCTCTCACACACACGCACACACGCACACACTCGGCTCGTGCAAGTTCCGTTAATAGCACTCGTCGATCTCCATATTCCGATTGATACCGTACTTCGGGTTCGCGTATCTTTCCACAGTAGTTTGCGTTTAATGATCGCCGTTTAATCGAGAAGTGTTATTAAAATATTAACGGAGAGATGGGTTTTTTTTTTCTTTACTGAAGTCAAACTTGAAGTCGGGAATCGAGCAATCTCTCTGATGTAACTGGCTATTGGCGATCGCCTTGCCGCTTCTGCATCTACTTTCGTTCATAGAACCGGAAGATCGAGTCGCTTCTTCGGTCCGATGCTGTCGAGGAAGGGAATGGGAGTGAGTTTCCATGGGCCTCGTAAACGCCAATTACAATAATTACGATAACTGTGGCGCCTAGTCGCGCGCTGCACGACGCTACCTTTATTCGCGTTTAACCGATCTTTTCTCTTCTCTTTTTTTTTCTCTCTCTCTCTCTCTCTCTTCTTTCTTTCTTCTCTTTTTCTCTCATTATTATTAATCACATAATTAATATTCCGGAACATATCCTAAGTAGCAATTAACCGCGAGGCGTGATCGGTTAGCATTTCCTTTAATAAATGACATTGTATCTTTGTTACATTTCCTCGGTTTCTATCGACGGCGTCGATTCGTGAATTCGCTCCTTTTAAACATCTCTCGCTCGTCTATCATTCTGCTCGTCGGACCTGTTTACCTTGACGAGCAGCAAATCATTCGATAAGTTTTGAAGAAACTAAACTCGATTGTGTATTGTATTTTTTACACTCTTTACGAGACGGCGCCGTATTCGACAGATCGTATTGTTTCCGTTTCTGTTTTATCCGCGTTTTAGTAATAGACACCCCTGACCGAATGGTGTATATTACATTTTATTGCAAGTCCGGTTAATCGTCTCGCACAAAGAGCAGGATGTGAGGTTTAATAACCGGGTCGGATGCCACTTAAGACTTTAACCGTGCGAAACTCGGTCGTCGTTAACGCGGATTAGACATTACTACGGAGCGTGCACCTGCCATGCCGCGCGTACGGAGAGAAAGAGAGAGCGTGACACACTATAAGTGCCCGTGGTTGCAGGCGCGGCGTGGCCTGTCTTCGCGTAATAAATTCAGGGGACAAGTCTTCGCGATATAGGCTCGCGCTCGCCGCGCGACACCGCTATAACACATCGGCGTCTGTTTTGATCCGCAATAAAATCGCGGTTATGAAGAAAAACGATTGAGAGAGAATAATTAATAGAAGCTCGGGGAAAAACGTAGAGAAAAAAAACACCAAACAACGTTGTTTTTTTGCATTCCGAGTTTTAAGAGGCTGTAATATTAAGTCCAGTCTATAAAATCAAGTCGATTCTTTTTTTTTTTTTTTCAGTGAATAAATTAAAAGCCAAGAGAGTTTCTAAGGTAATTTCCACGTGCGCAAGTGCATATATTTACCCTTAACTTTCACCGAACTTGTTCGATCGGAGAAATACCGAATCGAACAGGTATACATACGGAAGTCGATCGATCGACAAATTGTAAATATATATCTCTCCGCTACACGTATGACTGTCCAAGACTTTAAATTAGATAACGAAATGACCGGACGCGTGATCGACTTGCGATATTTCATCTCTCGAGGCGCACTTTCGTTTGAACGCGGAACAGCTCGCGTTGTGCTCGCGAATGTCTCGCTTTTCCATTTCGAAGTCGCTCGACACGCAGGAGGCTCCTCTCTCTTTAGTTTGTCCCGTTTCCTTCATAGACACTATATACATACGAGTTGCATCTGTCCGACGTATACGCGCTTTGTGTTACTTGCCTCTTTTCTTGTACTCTCGGCTACGGTGTCCGTCTCTTTTCTTCCTTCCTTTCTCGGCTTTATCATTATGTCATTCTCTCTCTCTCTCTCTCTCTCTCTCTCTCTCTCTTTCTCATCTCGTCTACTTTTCTCGCAGCGCGCGTCTCGTTCTGATTCTCTCGCGCGCTGTTTTCGCCCAGATCCCGCGCGGATCCCCCAGACACGGGTGGTTGAAACTATCCGGCGTAACAACGGACGAACGTAACCCGGTTCTGGGGATAGGACTCTCTCTCCCTCCCTTTATCTTCCTATTACGGTCGTTACATGCCCCGGGAAACAGTTGCCTCGGCCATTTTTTCATTGCTTCGTTACCGAGAAACACCGCGCGCGCACTTTAAAATGCGCGCAATCGCCCTCTTTCTGCGGTACGAGCGGCACGGCATATGCGTCTTTACACGCCTCTGACCTTCTTGTTTTACCCTCTTTTCGAAAATCCTTTGGCACGTCCGACTTGGCGCGTAGAAGCGAGCTTCTTGGAAAAGAAGATCCTACCTTGATCTAAGCCGAGGTATTAAAAAAACTTGAAATGAAAAAATAAAAATTGTTAATCGAGTCTTAATCTCCGTACGATTCATTAAAATCAAACATTTGAATTGAATGGTTAAAAAATTTAATTATTTAATTTTTTTTGCTGGAAAGTCTAAGAAGTTCTTGAAAAGTGAGGTAAGATGTTTGAGTATAAAACACACGTTTATCTTCGCGGATGTTATTCCGCGCAAAGTTCGTCGACCGTGGAAAAACAATGGATAAGTCACATTTTTTCGCGGTTCGAAGGAGCATGAGGCTACGCGCACACACACGCTCGCGTTGCCCTCGTTTCATTTTCACGTTGTTCGCCAGGCAATTCTACCCGTTTGACACACAGTGTTGCAGCCTTCGTCGTGGGACGACCTTCGCAAATAATACCCACGTTCCACGACGAGCACATAAAAGAACACATTCGTACTTTTAGCTACTCGTATGTAAGCGCGTGATTACCGAGTGCAACCGTCTATTATTATTCCACAGTGAAATTAATTCGTGCGTATGCGTCGCGCGTGTAATCCGGTGTACATTTATTTACGGACTATTACGACCTTTTGTAAAATGTCCTACGCGTTCGTGTCCTTTGTTCTTGTACTCCGCCCACTTTTGTATACTTTTACATAGTTTTTTTTTTCCTTTTTTTCATGAACATCCAACATTTGTCCTCGCAAAACTAGTCATTTAAAAAATATAATATTTTTATATTGTACGGCAAATAAATGTGCGCAGAAAAAAGATTATAGTTCTTTTTTCGATCTAAATAGTTTGCAATAGTTGGTAGAAGTCCCGAATAGAAATTTACGGCGATGTATTTTAGAGCGCGATCGGGTTTTCTCGTGCTTATTACTGGCATTCTGCATCCGACCTATTCGTTCGCGTCTGATGCCGATACAGAAAAAAAGGACGACGTTCGAAAAACGGTACATCGTCTACTAATTTAGCCGCTGGTGGTTCAGAGAAACGACCGGCTTAATCTAACGCCCCGATATATATACATATATATATATATATACATATATATGGCCGCGCGATCCGGTTTGCCCTCGAAGAGATGTAACCTTCCACTTCTCAGAAACTAAAGGAACCAATTTGCCGCGAAGGGTGCGGGTTGGCAGCCGAGAGCCTCTCCTTCTATTATGCTACAAATTAGCTTCAATCGAAGCGGATAGATCCGCCGCGATTTGTTGATTATGAGCGAATGCCTGGAGAGACGGAGACAAGGGGAGGGAAGAGGGAAAGGGAGAAGTGTGTGTTCGGTCCTCCTCTCTTGTTCGCGCACAAGAAAAGAAGGCGTAGCAGGAGAGAAGAAGGTCCTATCTCAGCCGCAGAAAAGGTCGGGTTGGTTGGGATCTCTCTCGATCAGAAATAATCTAATGGATCTTCTTGATCTGTGTGTGACACACGGAGGAGGTGGAGGAGAAGAAGCGTCTTTCGATCCCGCGCGATCTTCTCGGAAAAGCGACGAACAAAGGACTCCTGCGAATCGCATTTGTCTCGCGTGACGTTTCACGACGAAGATAAACGGCTCGAAAAGTCCCGTGTGTCAGAGATAAATGTATCGATAGATACCGATAGACCGCGCCGATCTGAAGTATAATATCGCGGTTTTATAAATACGTATGAGTAATAATAAGGCGAAATTAAAACTCTTCAATGACATTCTCTTTTCGAGAGAGAGAGAGAACCATCTGTTGCGCCACCGCGGCGCGTGTATAGAAACGATCGTGACGATCGAATTAAGTCATAGTACAATGAAGATAAGACTCGAGTTGCAATGTTCGTTCTCTCTCTCTTTCTCTTTTTCTCTCTCTCTCTCTTCCGCGAGTAACGCAGATATCCTCTCGTTGTATAGAGATTTAAGCGCGTCTTGCGCAATCGGTTAAGGTCTTTTACACATTGTGACGAATGTGACACACTTTCACGACGGGTCGGGCTGGAAACCTACGATCTACTCGGTATCGGCGACCTATCACGCATACGTTCATACACTTGGGTTCAATAGTGCCTGAAAAAAAAAAAAAGTACTCACGGTCAACTCACGGTGCTGAAGTCAGTTTTACTCACGAAATCATTCTCGGTACGCGACTATAACTGTCTTTTTTTTTCAAAGCTCGCGTAATACCGCGTCTCTGCGTATCTTGTGCAAGGCTATAAATCATATTGTCGTAGAAAAGTGAGTTTATAATCGCCGTTTTTTTGCACGCGTGCAATTAACCGCGTTGCGCAACGCCGTCTCTCGCCTCTCGGCCGATCACTGCGGGCATCAGATTCGAGTTGCTGCTACGGTTTGTGCAACCGAAACTTACACGGCGAATTGTCATCCTCTCGGATAGTCTTTGCCGCGCTAGATGAATTGCTCCAGTAGATGAATAGATCAGATAACGTCCGCGTATAACTACGTTGTTCGTCCAGCACGTATTCTTCGACTAGAAAACGATTCATGCGGGTACACGGCGCGATTCTTTCGTCTTTTTGTTTCTTTTAATTCGGCGATGTCTAAATTTACGTACGTCTTGTAAATTAAAAAAACGTGATATGTTTTATTATTACTTTAATCATGAGTTTTTACTATTACGAAATTATTAACAATAAATAACATCTATCTATGTGTCAGATGTGACGTGCTTGTTTCGCTCGCTCTTCGTTAGGGGAAACTCGTCAGTGAATCCGTCATTAAACAATAATACGAGGTTATTACACGGCAAGCTGTATTTTAATTTTTGCATTTTGTCCGACCATGCATCCGATGATGATGCTACCGGCTACCACAACGGTGCGATTTTTACTTAACAAACTTTTGATTACGCTAATTATTCGCCGCGCGCTGAACGTCTCGTGCTTGGAGATTCACTCTCTGAAACACGCGGATCGTTCCTACGGTCAATAATCAAGATGTTTCGATCGCGAACCGCGCCACGTCCGACTCTCGGACTCGAGAGAAACCCGTGAAGGATCTTGTCTATCGAGTATACATTTATATGCCGCACGTAAATGGATTTAATAACATTGCTGCGAGCAAGATTGACAGCTGTAAACGAGCGCATATTGCAATATGCTCTGCTGAACATATCGTTACGAACGAGGGCTCTTTCTCACTCTTTCTTTCTTCACAAGTATCGCGAACATTACTCACTTTTTCTTCCAATCACGCCTTTTCATTATCATAATTTTCTCTCAAGTCGTGTATTTTTTGGTGTAAACAAATATAGATATAGAACAATAGAAATTGTTTTTTTATTTTGACTCTGAAAAGATGAATTCAATCTCGAAATATTCTATCGGACGTGTGTGTGGAATGAAAAAAAGAGAGAAGAGAAAGAGGGATATGATATATGACACTTTATTTCTTACTTGCGTTCTATAGGAAATTCCTCTCAAACGCAACATAGACAAAGTTACAATTTTAATAAAAATGACAAAAAGCAAAAGAAAACATATGAAAATTGAGTATATATAAAAGAAAAGAAAAATAATATTCATAAAAAAATAATAATAGTAATAATTAAACATAATCGCGAAAGACAAAAGTAAATTTGTCAATCTTTAGACTCCATACTGTTACAAAACTCCACCGAGACATCTGAAACACCTCAGCTCGGCAGAAAAGAAGAATTAAAGAGTCCTTGAAGGCTCGAGTGTTTCTCTGAAAAAAATGCTTGAATTCTCTTCAGAAAGAGAGAAATTGTCGTCTTTTGTATATGAAATTCAAAAAAAATTTTTATTATATGTATGTAATAGACTTGCGTCTTTTGTCGCATACGAATTTTTTGTGGCACTGTGTCGTTATCCAACTTTCTTACCGCGTTCGTCTCGTGTGTGAAGAAATTTGTTTGGACTATTGTCTCGTCTCCTGCCGAGGGAAAACATCGAGATCAACAGCTCGTTCGGGAATAATATAAAAAAGACATTCGCGCGTTCGGTGAGATCGCGCAATTGCGACGTTATCGCGTCGTTACCCGCTCGAACGCGCCCGACGAAAATGACTTCCAATGAAATGGCAAAAATGACTCGTTTATTTTCCGCTTCCGATATGTCGGTTGCAACCTGACTTTTCGCTTCGTCTACCGGCGACATAACGCGGCGGATTCAGTCTGTGACTCAGCGCGATGGCGGTCGCGAAATATCGTCGATCGGTTAAATCCGCGAGTGCCTGAGCAACGCTCTACTTGCCGAGAAATGTCAACCGCATTCTGCGTGCGCGTGACCGGCGAGGCAGAACATTCGCGCGACACGACGCCGCGCAATGCGCGCGCGCGCCTACGTTCGCCACTTGATTTTCCATTGTTCGTTCTCAAATAATAATATCTTCGATAACATCCTCGACAAACGTCTCCGAACGAATAACCAAAAAATGTTCCATGTTTTTCTGATGCAGTTTCAAAAAAGACAAAAAAATATCAGATCCGGAAGACAAAAGTTCTTCCGAGAATCCATTATTCTCAATCTAGATCAAAATTCCGGATTTAACTCTCGCTCGCTCGAGAGAAAAATGAAGCGCGACGGATATGTCACAGACGCGATAAGACGCAAAGATAAAGCGGAAAGAAGAGAAGAAAAAAAAAGCCAGAGTTACGCCGACTCTATTCTCTCTCCTTCTCTAACTTCACTTCTTTCATAGCACATGAATGAACACCGAGCGGAAGTAGGTTACTATTACGTCATGCGCGGTACGTTCGCACCAGCCGGCGAATAGTTTCGCGTCCATATTCGCCCAGATCCTGGCGATAGACCGCCGCGGAGAAAGTAATTAGAGGAGGCGGGGTGGGGAACATAGGCATAGTTTCCGCTCTGCTAAATTCAAGGTTACCTATTGTCGGTCTGCCTAGCCGTGGCCGCGAATCTTCGTCGCTTCTTCCTCGTGTTTCGGAATCTGGAACGTATCTCGATCTCTGACGCTGCAGGTAATCGACGTAACAGGAAACTTTGTTTCGTAACATCGCAGCTAATTAGATTTATTTATCAAAGTGTTCAAATCTTGTAATAATTCAGCTTTAAATTAGAATTCTGAAAACCTTAAACTTTATGTTGTGTGGAAATTGAATTTAAAATGGAATTATATTTATTTCGCGCTATAAAAGATACGAAATTAATGAAGCGAAGCTCTCAGTCCTAAAGGATCGACTTTATCGTTATATGAGTTTTCGGTACCGTAAGAGCTGATTGAAGACGCCTATATATACATATGTATAGGAAGTATTAACTTCTTATATAGCGAAGGTCTTAACTTCGCGCGAGAGATATCTTCGTTCTGATATCTTTACGTCGAGCAATTGTGTAGCCTGGCTTGCTTGATATCTCGTTGGCTAATATTTACGACGACCATTCGGACCGACGCGATTTATTACTTCTTAACCATACTAGACACAGTTGTGTTCGTATAACCACGTGCGAAGCGAGTGTAAAACGCGCGCGTACAAATTCACGCGCGCGAATGCGGTCTGATGCACGCGTAATATCTCAATTTCGCGGAAGAGAAAGAGATACGTTTAGATCGTCCAGACTAAGTGCAGCGCGCGTTGTAAGTACATGTACGTACGCTCGATCGAACGGAGACTGCCATTAATTTCGGCAGTCAAGGAGCAGGTCGGGCTCGCGCGCGCGCGAGCGCTTTGTCGTTTCGCGATCGGTCGGAACCTTTCGATTGCCGACCAGGAATTTAACGACCGTGTAGGCGACAGTGAAAGTAGCGTTACTTAATACCTTATATCGCGGCTCGTAAATAACAATAAGACTCCGTGTGCGCTCCGTTCAATTGGATCGGGCCGCTTTTGTCGCCGTGCGGACGCTTTAAGAGCAGACCGACACACGAGCGTTGGCCAACATCGGGCGCAATATCAGAATACGAACCCCCCAGATTGCTCGACGTGGGCTACACTGCGCAGAACACCCAGATCTTATTTCGCAAGATAATTTCTGAGAAAACTATAAATCCTAATCCTTCAAGATTCTTTTCTTTTCTTCTGCAAAAAAAAAATGGTCCAAAATTGCATAGACGTGTGGTTTCACGACGAAGTAAATATCCGAGGAAATCGCAATTTCGCTGTTACGTACGTGTGAATCTGTTCCGCTTTCTCTTTATTCTTTGTCACGATATGTATTTTAGTGTTTTAAGATTATGACGTAATCTCCTCCCAGATTGACCCCGGGAGATCGTGTATTCTTAGACGGCCGTTTAAGGCAGAATAAATTTCCCTCTCTATTTTACGCTGTTATGCACGCCACACTTTAATATCGCGTATACGAACGTCGCGCGCGCGCACGTCTTCTCCCCGGATATTATGCCGTCGGAGGTATCATCGTCATTTAATGTGGATCATCGGCAAGCGGCGACCTTCGCCGAAGTGCTTCTTTGCGTTCATTAATAAAAAGAACGTGCCGCGCGACACACGCATTTCTCCGCGTTGCGATCTTGCGGCCTGGCGCCGTGTAAATCGAGGACTCCTTTAGTCCGTGCACTTGCCGGCCCGAGGAGACAGGTTTCAAGGCTGCGGACGACCGATCATCGTCTTGCCGAGAAGGATTTTCTCTCTTTTTCTTTCTCTTTCTCTCTCTCTCTCTCTCTTCGCAGAAAAAGTTGCGAGGACGTGTGCTGCGAGAGAATATAACGTGGACGATGCATCGCCGGCTTATCATTTTATACGTACAATGTAGAAAAGTGAGCAGGCGATTTCTCGCGGAGCCTCGCGTAAGAGATTGCTTCTTACGAGGCGTCTCGCGCGGATACGAGCATCTTCTTCTCTCCCCCTTTCTCGTCTCCCTTCGAAAAATGTTCCTTTGTGTTCTTTTGCTCTCTCGCGGAGGCGTTTCGAAGCGCGCGTTGCTCAATATTTTATATAGAAATAAACCGAATAATATACATTTTGTCTGTCTATTGTTGTGATAGTTTTATCAACTTTTATATAAAATGTTTTATTTCATTGTCACAAAAATATTATATTCTAATTTGTTTGTGTGGCAATGAAACCTCCGTGTAACGTAGCTCTTATAAAATAACAGTTATCCAAAAAAAAAAAAATAAACATATATAGTGCATTGATCGAGAATATTGCGCGAACATGTCAAAACTCGTTCTCGCACTCTTATCAGTGTTCATTCTCGGCGACGACGAGGTATAATTTCGATGTGCAGACGATGCGTATGAGCGTCCCACACGCGAGCGAGGACTCAAATTGCACTTTCCATCTGTGTCTGTGTCTATATTTGCATCCTGAGTCACGTCGCGTCTATGCGGCGTATTGGCTTGAAATTTATAAAAGAAGCTACTAATGACGGCCGTTCAATATTTTTTTCTTTCTTTCCTTTTTTTTTTGTTTTTTTTTTTTTTTTTTTTTTCGTTGACGCGGTTACATCTACGCGCAGACTATTTATATCCTCAGCTGGAAAACGATACAGAAATAAAATTGCACGGAATTCAGCGTTCGTCTCATTAATATACAAAATGTACTCTTCTGTTTTTATTGCAGCCATTAATGCCCGAAGCTGTTAATTACTTAAAAATAATCGTTTGATTTATTACGTGATTATTTTTGCATAAATTTACGTCATTTTATATGAGTATTAGTTATCCGTTCGTTGCTTTATTTACTCGTCGATTAATCGCGTGCGCCATTTATATTCATAATAATATACATTTGTTCGCGCATTAATCTGCGATATAATTATTGAGCAGCTGATTTTTCTGCGGTGACGTCACAAAAATTTCGAATGCGGAATGTCGCGCGTCGGAAATCCCCCGCGCGTTGCAAAATGTCAAGATCGCGATGACGCTTTCGTTCATTTGTTCATTTTGCTTTTGTTTATTCTTTCAAAGAGTTATAATAAAATAAAGAATCGAATATTTTTTCAAAACACTAGACAACACGATATGCTAACTTTACACAGCTAATCGCTTCTAAAGTCAATGAACAGCGCGTGTACACATACACACGGTATATTTGTCTGATCTGTCTGTTACATCGTTTTTGCGAGTAGGTGTAGTGTCTTTGACACCTTCAGCGATATGTGTAACGGCGTGTAAGCCGCCGCTTTACAAGATTAGAGAGTTCGAATCTCCGTTAGTAAATACACGGAGAAGTACGTTGAGGGAACGTTGCACTTGGAATTAATCATCGGCACCTTCTCTCGCGCTCGTCGTTGTCATGTGAATGGCGTGTGGATGTGTGTTTGCATACCTGCACCGCGGAGCGTTTTACGGGGCTCGCGTGTAACACGCGCACGGTCGAGATGAATAATTTTCGTACTTAATTAATTGCGATTTAATGGACGATAGGGAACGCGTATAACGGGATACGGCCGTGCGCGTATATAAGCTTTGCTTGCGCGCGCAGGCTATTAAACGTTTGCTCGCGGGATTTTTTACTACTGACTGTCTAAGCCGGGAAGAAGATTGTAATCGGCTTGGAGAAGGAATCAACTTTTCGAGCGAATGAGCGGCTCGCGCCGACCTCGCGCGAGATGTTATGTTTTCACACAGCACACGCTCGTGCTCCTCTCTAATTGATTTTAATTGATAGCTAATACTTTGCAAAGCGGGCGCGTCTCTTTCGCCCGGGTTTGTTAGTATCTTGCCGTCGGTTTAATTAACCGTACATTAATTATTGATTACAACGGAAAGCGCGCGAGCAAGCGTGATCGTAGCTCCGCGTCGGTGATCGATAATCTTGTTTAAGATTGTCATGTTTTTCTGCCAAGGCGCGTGTGTTAACACGCGTGTTTAACAAATTGAATCGTGAACGTAGAAAATTCTTATGTTGAGTAAACTTGATTTTTTTAAGAGAAACAAGCTTATCTTCAGAGAACTCGTTTGCTTATATAATATATACAGGGAAAAACATAAGATGTAATCGCGATTGGCAATTTGCTTTATATTTGACGATAAATAAACAATAATAATTGGTTAATTATAAATAAAATATACAAATAAAAACGTATGCAGTGTGCGTTAACAACGTCGTCCGCGTTGTTTCCTCGCGATTTCCTTATACGGTTTTCGCGCGTCATAAGTAAAGGCGTTTCCGCACTTTACGAGGATTCACTTTTAGCAGAAGAGGGTGTCGAGGACCTCTGGCGAGACCTTTTCATGCGGGCTCCGTTCGTAAGGAGCGAAAGAGCCCAGGCTTATCTCGCGAAGGGAAGAGGGCCCGGACTGTGAACACACAGTTCCGTGCACACGCGCGCGGATAACACGCTGCACAACTCCCTCTCATCCCTCTTTTCCTTCTATCACGCTGTCCCACTCACTCGTGCCCGCTCGCGGTCGTCGTCTTGACGTCCTTTTCCGTTCCTTCCCGCGTCTCCTTCGTCCCGCGTTCTCGTTCCGTCTTTCTTCAATGCTCGAAGCCCGAGAGCTGGTCCTGCTATAACCCGGAGTCGGCTGACGGTCGCCCCATGTATGGCAGCTTGTTTTATGCTGCCTGCATCGCATTGCGATGCACACCGCGCGAGCGAGCGAGCGAGCGAACGAGAAGCTCAGCCCGTTGCACTTCGATCGAAACGCGCACGCGATATCCAAGCGTATAGGGGCGAGACCCCCTCGGTCGCGTTTAATGTGAGCCCCGAACGTAACACGGTGGCGGGATCGCGGTCGTGATTCTCGTCGAATATTCGATGATCGAGTAGCGGTGACCGGTCGACCGACAGTTGAGATCACGAAACACTCGTTGTAGAGGAGAAAAGTAATTTCGATGACTTCGGATTTCGATGTTGAAACCGCACGAATACGATCCTTTACGTTCGTTCGTGACAATGCACAATGCACAGTGCCGATCTTCCGGGATATACTTTCGAAACGCGTTACGTAACGCGCGTACAATAAAAATACATATTTTATGTCCCGTCGGAGAGAGACAGAGAGAGAGAGAGAGAGAGGTCGGAGTCACGTCCACCCTGTGTGCCGAGTTTCGGTTTTGTTCGTCTCATCTGTACGTACGTACTCAAAATATAAACGTCTTCCCAACGAAGTATTTTGCAAGAGAGACGTCTGCGTAAATATTTTCGCGACTTTATTACATAATAAATTGTATCTCGTAAAAATACAAATTACATCCGCGCACTATTTTCCATAAGCGCGACGGATATACAATAACGTTGTAATTTACGAACATCAGCGCGCGCGGCCGCACCTTTTTAAGACCTCGTCAATGAATGTTGGGAAGGCCCAGGACTTTTTTTGCGCGACGATCGTGCGCGTACACGTGTCCACGAACCTAACCGAACGGAGGGGATGAAGAAGCAAACTTTTCGCGCGCGTTCCTCCGGTGCATACCCGGCGCGGGAGAAGAAAAGGGAATACGGGCGAGAAAGGGGCGCCTCGACCGCGACGGCGACTTCGAAACGCGCGTAATGGCATTCCTTGTTCTCAGCTGCGTTCGCACCCTGACCTTACTCGTCCATATTCGGGCCTGGTCGTGATTGCCTTCTGCCTTTTTGCCGCACCGCGTATGCGCGCGCGCTCGTTCTTTGCACGGCTGCTTTGCACGGAATAGGACGTGCGAGCCCTCTCGGCGAGATAACGACGGTGACAGTATTACTCGCGTGTATCTGGAGAATGTATCTGCGCGCGGATTATTGCGCGACAGGCGCATTTTACTTCTTCCGCGCTTTGTTAGAGATCTGGGTCGTGCGAACCGCACATATAGTTCGCGACTATTTACAATTAGATAATAAACTTGAAAGACTTCACACACAGAGATAAGAAAACTATGTGTCAACAGCGTGTGTTTATTTACAACAATTTTTACAATGATCTTCTTAACATTAATCAAAGACTGTTTTTTGATGTAACGAAATAGAAAATACAGCAAATAAAAATTTTGCAACGTATATACGCGGAGTTTGTGACGCGAATTTTCTTTACGATATGAAAAAGTGTTTGCGACCGGAAACCAGTTTATTCTTATTCCGAGGATGTCTCTTTGTGACCGAAGGTCGTCTGCTTTGTCGTTTTCGTCGTCGGACGACAACTTTTCCGACAACCACCTCGGATTTACGGTAAAAACTAGTTTCGCAGGTCGTCTATTTCAGTCCTCTCGCTCGCAGCGCGGCGTGGAAGCGTCGCGCATGCAGTGGATTTATGTGCGTTTTGCAAAATTGACGTTGTCGATTTTGACTGACGCATTTTTGTTGTATCACGTGTAAACGGAAGCGCATTATGATTTTCTTCGTCGTTATTGCGATCAATGATTTCATCGAAAACAAAGTCGAAATTATGAAAGACCTGTGCGATCGCGTAAGAATACGGAGAGGATTCTCATATCGATGAAGAAAGAGGATGTGTTGGATAATTATAGCGTCTTTACGATTATAATTAATCGGATAGGCGATAATGAGCGCTGAGCACTTATGCAGATTTTATTACAAATCCCTTAGATATTTATAATGATAACTATCTTCTGTACGAGCGGCAACGTGTGCGTAATAGCGTTGAAAATTGAGTAAGATTCGCGAGATTGATCGTTTCGGCTTATCTTTCCGACGAACGTTCACGCGAGGAAAAAAAGAAAGCAAACAGATCTTGAGTTATTCCAGGCATTGCCGACTTTGTAACGCTTAATTAATAGAAATGCGGCAAATGCGATCTGTTAAACGTTAAGTTTATGCAGATTTTATTACCGTCATCTGGATGTGTTTTGAAGTAAATCCGATCAACGCTATCCGCGGCGGCGCATTACGCGCATTACGACGGGAGTCATGAAATTAATTAAGCTCGTTATGCGCAATCGATCACCTCGTCCTTTTTCGGGCCGGCTTCTTTCGGGGAGTCCCGCTGCCGAAAGAAGTCGGCAACCGTTGAATTATCGCGTTTGTGGTCTGCGCGCGGATTAATTGGCCAAAAATACATTCCGTCGGGATCGTCGGGAGCTTCGTGCAGATATTATCGGCGACTGTAATTCGATCAGGTACATACGTACAACGAGAGACGCGTTTTTATCAGATTTATCGCGTCCGAATATATTTCGCATATATTTTTTTGCTCTCTGCTCAACAACCTTCTCTGTATACGACGTCATCCTCGAGAGAACAACGCGAGCTTCTAACACGACAGGAGGGAGAGGGAGTAAGACTTTCCATGTTAAATGCGAGCGAAGCAAAATTACGCAAACACGATCCGATCAGCCGTATCGTACGCGCAACCTTGACACTTCGTTACGGTACTTTTCTTGGCGCATTTACAAGCGCGAGCGCCGCTCTCTTCTCTCTCGCTCTCGGCGCGGCGTGAGCTCTGCAGCGGCGGCGTCTTAATTGCAAAAATAAAGCTCTCCTCATCGCCGTATCATCTATATCCCAGCGGATACAAATTACACGCTTAAGCGAGTTACTGTTACGCGGGCAATAGCGTACCGGGCGCGTAGCACGCTGGCAGAATATATATAAGACGCGCGCGGGACGACGAAGAGGGGAGAAAAGATACTGCGAGGAGATACCCGCGCGAAAGAAAGAAGGATGCGTATCCTTGAAGGTCGCCTCATCGTTGGCGTCATCGGGAATTGCATTCTACCGCGAATAAAATTACACGACGCGGCGGCGAACGAACGAACGGCCGTGCGTGCGGCATTGAACGTGATGATACTCGCTTTTCCCGAGCGCACTGACAATTATTTATACAAACACGTGACTTATTCACGTATACGCAAACGCGTGCGCGCGCGAACGCGCATGAATCTCCATTTCAAGCTGTCTTATCCAACTGTACTAATTAGACGTTCGTCCCGTGAAAAAGCGCGCAGCAGCGGATGACTGTTCGTTAATTCCCACAGTCATCAAGAAATCGCGGATGTGTGCGCGATGCGAAAACGGAATTGCGAGCAAACTGATTCGATGATTAGAACGTCTGCAAATAAAAAGAAAAAAACGCGCGGTTGCTCACGGACGTCGTACGTTACCGCGAGCATCGTTTCCTTTGATCATACGAGAAGGGAGAAAGAGAAAGGAAGAGATTAAAGTGAGAGAGTTAATCTCGTCGCAGATTACATCGTTTAAATCGACCAGATGTAACCGTCGGTCGCTCTCTTGAATCCGAAAGAGAAAGAGAGAGAGAGAGAGAAGAGAAAGATAGAAAGAGAGAAAGAAAGAGAGAGACAGAGCTCAAACTCGTTCGTTAATCCCTCTTGCGCTTTACGAACGTGGGATCAGCGAACCGCGGAATTTTCTGAGACCGCTCGCGAGTGGGTGAGTGGAGGCAGGAAAAGCAAAAGAGGTCGATCTCTTTTTCTTACTTAATATAATTATAAATATAATTTGATGAGCGATCGTTAAACTCGATCAGGCATGTAACGCCGATATAATTGCGCCGAAGAGAGGGTTTCGCGTGCGCTATTTTTTGTCGCGTTAGATCATCCTCATCAACTCTTCCCTTGCCTTGGTTCTCTCGTACCTACTCTCGACTGACTCTCGTGCTTAGCTTCTCATCTCGCGCGGAGATTCCGTGTTGTTCGTATCCGGTCAACAACAACGTGTGCCGACAATTAATAACCCGCGATTAGCGCTTTTAGACAGTCGAAAGTGAGACACACGTTGCACTCGTCAATGGAGACACTGACAGCCGTCGATAAAACGTTCATCAATCGATCAGAAGTGACGTAAGCGGGAGAACCTATTGTGATTTATATCCGCGAAGTTTTTGCGATGCAAGAATGATTTTTCACGTAATATTTTTTTTTTTTTTTTGAAGCGCAGATGAGACGCAAAAACCTTATATCCAAAGGAACCTGACCTAGCCTTTTTTTTTTTTTATTTATTCATGGTAATGCTTTATAAATAGCTGAGTTTTTGTTTGCCGAGACGTAAATATTATTTTTCTTATATTATCTTCTCTTCGAGTCTTTCAAGCATTGCGAAAAATTATTATATATACGATACTTTCTCTAATTATACTTTTCAATTGCAAGACCAGAATATGTACACTTGACTCCCATTGAGTCAATATTTAATAACGATTACTTGTTTTTGAAAGCCGTGAAACTATATTCATATAATTTCATAGACATTCCCGCGCATATGCGGCAGATTGTAGGCTCCGTGCGCTGCTGCCGCTTTGCAAATATTTGTTACCTACATGCTATTTAAACGGTTATGTGAAACATTTCTTGCCTGAAGAAGAAACATTTACTCGGCAAATAGCCAAGTATCGCGCACATAAAAAAAAACAAAATTACGTAGCACGGAGTGCCGCTTTTCGACAAACCGTTTATCCGCCGGAATTTGCCGATGTTATATGCGAAAAGTGGCGTAAAGAAATAATTACCTATACATTCTCTAAACTCTTGTGGTGTACCTAATTCATTGTTTTTGCGTATAGACAAGCATTAAAAAAAAAAAGAAAAAAAATACGTAGTCTACACAAAGACTCGGCTTACGAAATGTGCGTCATTTTCCCGTAAATCTCCTTCGCGCGGTGACAAAAAGTCGGTGCAATTGACGGAGAATTCATTATTCATTATCCACGTGGTCAATCAAATTACGCGTATATAACGCAAACGTGCGCACGCGTTTTTTTGTTCACGTCGTCTCGCCGCGATTTTTTCGTGCGGGAATGTTGGCCTTGTTGCTTTTCAGCTTCCTCAGGAAAACGATCGCCGAGAAAATGCATCCGGTAGACCGCGTGCGGTCACGCATACGTTTTCCCGTGTTATCTTGGCGCGCGTTCTTTTCTCGTCCCGTTGAATCGCGTCGCTTAATACTCTTTTCCTGTTGCTTTTACGGTCGACTGCGACTTGAGATACGATGTTACTTAAGCGATCCACGACTTCTAATCACTTCCAGCGATGTCACACTTTCCTATTCGCGTTTACCTTCTTTTGCGCGCGTGATCGCGCATGCGTGACCGCACGGCATCATCTCGGAACGACGGTCGATCCTTTAATACAGCTCTTATACCTGGTTTTATGGGATATTACTTACGTAATATTGCAAAACTAATTCTACTGATTAGAAAATGTTTAATACTAAGAGAGAGAAAAAGATAAAGAGACTTCAAACGTATATTAATTAATATTGATGTAATTGCAAAGTTGGAACTACAATGTAGAAGAGAACGAAATTGAGAAATTCTGTCATTAAATTATATCGAAAGGCGTTGTCAGTGGGTCACGCACTTCCCCACTGATGCAACGTAATTGCCCTCGTTGGCTCTTCAGAGAGGATGCACGCGATACGGCACCATATATTTAACTTACATTCGAAATTTCTGTCAGGACTTAATCAACGTGGTGCGCTCGTTAAAAACACGTTTCTTCGAAGCTCGTGCCTTCTGTTACATTATTGCAAAAAAAGAAATGTATTTTTAAAATGTTGAATAAAATTTGAATGTGAGTCAGACGAATTCAATTGTTTAGTTAAAAAATATTAGACGTGCATATTGACTGTTGAATGCATGCAAAGTATTTTAATTAAAATTGCCAAGTCGACTTTTAGCGGTGTTAGATAACGCGGTACGTTACGTTAAAACCGCGCTCGGCGAATAATTTTCCGTCAGTGCGGAATTTTAACTATCTATAACCATAGAAGAGACGAGATGAGCGGGCGAAATGAGTTTCGAACGAGAGAAACCAAGTGATTTTTGCCGACAGTAAAAAGCAGCGTGCAAAAGCTGACGATAACGTTCTAAGCTTACGTAACGCCCGTGCATTTTCGCTCGAAACGTAAAAGCCCCGCGGAACGGAGCGTGTTACGTCTGCCGGGATTCAGTGTGTCGTTATATTGTTTAAAACCGGCAATCTTTGTATTATCGTCTATCGATGCGGCACCCCGGTGGTTGAGTAACCCGAGAGTTACGACATTCGTAAAACTCGTTCACGACTCGGGTCGCCTCCTCGGGGGCCCACCTCGGCCCCATGTTTATTTTGCCCGTCGCTGTTGTACGGTTTCTTTCCTCCGGCCGGAGGAGAAAGAAGGAAGTGAGTAATCGCGTCCGGCGCTCGCTGAATCTGGAACGAACAACCCGACGATGCACCCCGAGAGAACGAGCGCGCGTGTGCACATAAGCTTTTATGACTTTTACGACCGGGCTTGAGAGAGGCCCGGTCTCGCGATTCGTCCACGTGTCAATGCGCATCTTTATTCTCGTTGAAAGAAATTAGCGCGTTCCGTCTATGTTGTGGTTTTTAATTGTTTTAACGGTTTGTGTGCCGATGCACAATCGATTTGATTTAATTGATCGAGAGACTCTTTGAGATGCAAAGCGCTCGCACTATAGAAACCTTTGTTGAAACTTTTCAAATAACACTTAGCTCTTTGTTTATGTATGTATTTTTTTTTTTTTTTTTTACTGTGGCCGATCGAAAACTGATTTTATTATTCATTATTTCCGAATTAATTGCGCGATCTCACGTTTAAGAGTGTGAGCTTTTCGCGCCTGAGGAAAAAAAGGGGGATATAATAACGAACGTTAGAGAAAAGTATAACAGAAGAAAGACAAGATCTTCATGCAGCTTGCTAACGTGGAACGAATGAGCGGAGCAATGTATCTTTTATGACTCGGGTCAAGCACAACTTCTATCTTGATTTGTGATCTTAATGTGTCAGTGAGGTACGCATGCTTATTCACTGTGCTGGATTCGCGCATTACCAGTGATGGAACTTAGCGGTTACTCCGCACTATTTTCACACTGTCATGCTCTTTTGCCACTTCGCGAAGAATTTTCGCAAATCAGTCGCGCGTAAGAAATTCGCGTTCTTATGTATATTTCACTTAATTGCTATTTATCATACATATGTAATAAAAAAAAAAAAAAAAAAAAA
>QVNW01001895.1:0-59677 GCA_014825475.1 Pseudomyrmex flavicornis
GGTTGACATCGTAACCTTAACCTAACTTAACCGAACCGGTTAGGTTCACAATTCGAGTGATCACTATGTGAACCAAACCGGTTAAAATGCGAACCTACTTGGTTCAGATGTAAATTTAAATTAATTTATACTAACCTAACCTAACCTAACCTAACCGAACTTGATGGAAACCCAATCCTAACCTAAGCAGTCAAAATATTGCTCCACTTCGTTGCGCTTGAACTTGGCGCGAGGCACTACCGTGCCTCTTGATATTTTGATATTGAAACAATCTTTGCCTCTTGATATTTTGATATTGAAACAATCTTTTACATTTTAGGTTTACAAGTAATTTTTTTTCTTACGTCTAACATTAAGAACGTTTTATTTTTGTTACAGAGCGATGTTGTAGCACAAGGAGGCCAGCGCTCGATATGTACATTTTTTCAATGGCTTCAATAGTCGTGAAATTAGTACGAACTGCGCGTTTTTAGGTTTGCTAATTGTAAAACATCGAGCATATAATTTTAATATTTTCTGCAATTTAAATTCAAAATTCAAGAAAGTGTTTTAACTACTTTTCACACAGTTTGCAATCGTACTGATTCGAGACTACTTATCGATTCGTACTGATTCGAGACTACTTTCGTCGATAGTGAAGTCGATATAGCACGGATTCAAACCGTACATTTCTATATCGTCTGAGAGTGGTCATCGCTTCGTAGTTTCCATTCTTGTGGATGTATGACGCTGAAATCACTGGTTGAAAGTATCGCGAGAAACAGATGTAAGATCGAGCAAAAGAGCATCGGACGCAATTCTCGCTTGTGTGCGTGTCTCTACCACTTCGATACTCTCGATTACAACGACCGCGAAGTGGAACGTGTAGCGACGTCGCGGTACAAAGGTGTACAACGTCACATATATACAAGTGCCCTTTAACTAAGGTGAAAGTCGTGAAATTAACCTCCGTTTTCACTTGCGTGAATTTTTGACGAAAACTTCTCAACCCCAACGACAATGTTTCGCATCGCTAAGATTCTCTCGTCATCTCCCAAGACCCTCAAGGGTACCTTCGAGACCCCCTTACGTCTGTGGATCGCTCCTAGGTGAGATGTCAATTTTGTTTCTCGTGCGAACGAGATTTGAGCTACCTGTTGCTTATCTGTAAACAGAGGCTTTTAAAAAATTGCATATGCTCCGATAATTTTTTGTCGAACAGCTCGGCACGACGATGCTGATGAAGTCACTACAGTTACACATTGTACAATATTTTGGAACAGATTCAAATTGCAAAAAGTTGAAGTACGGTAGGTTTTGCACACAGTAATGTCAAACAAAGTCACATTCATTGTTGCACATACAAGATAATAAAGTTTCGTTAGGAACTTGTTAAGTTTAAATTCGTAGTTCGTATTTTTAGTTGAGTAGTTTATACGCATTTTGGTATTGATGGACTTTGGACTGACTCTTGCGCGCACACAAACATACGTACGTGAGAGTGTGTACACGTTCGTAGATGACACACGATACGTCATCGTAACATGTGTTGTCACTTAGCAATTGTTTTTTTTTGTTTTCTATTTAACTTCTTGATATATAGTTTACAAGTTTATCAACAAGCTCGAAGTCCACATTTCTTGTTGTGAGAAGTAAAATAAAGATTGTAAAGTTTTCATCGTATGTATATTTTTAAAGAATTTAAAAAAGATGTTTATAAATTTTTATTTTTTATTTTTCATCAAAGAAAGATAACAAAGCAAAATTATACTTTATAAGAAGAGAAGAAAATTACAAGAAAATATGGTAAAATATTTTGAAATTTTAAAATTTTTTCAATTGCGTATTATATCGAGTTATTAAAATTTGATGATAAAAAAATGAGAAATTTAAATCATTCCCTAACAAAAATCATTCTCTAATTTATGTAGCAACAATATTTTGGTGGCACAAAAAAAAACTGATGTTACAACTAAACTTTAGCAATCATTAAAGTATGTTTTATCAAGAAACATTGTTGAACAATACGACAATTGTTTGCACAGCTATATGGCCACGCAAGCAGCATTAAAATCATCCGCGGAAGCAGAAAAATCTCAGGAAACTGCAAGCAAGGAATCTCAATCCTTCACGATGAATCTATTTCGCGGTCAGTTACAATTGAATCAAGTTTTCCCATTTCCAGAACCTATGAATGAGGAACAAACTGAAACAATAAAAATGCTCATTGATCCTGTGGAGAAGTTCTATGAGGTACATATTTCAAAACACACACACACACATGTGCAGCTAAAAACGATCAGAACGCTTGTGTTGATGAGGAAACAGCTAATGCTCTCTGGGAACTGGGAGGATTTGCTTTACAAGTGCCCACGGAATTCGGCGGATTAGGATTGACAAACACTCAATACAGCCGAATTGTTGAAATATGTGGTTATCACGATCTCGGCATTGGTATCGTGCTCGGTGCGCATCAGAGCATAGGATTCAAGGTATAAAATTCTTCACTTCGTTTAAATAAATTTATTATCTTTTATATATTTATGAACGCATGTTTGTTTCAGGGTATACTTTTGTTCGGCACACCGGAACAAAAGGCGAAATATCTTCCCCGAATTAGCAACGGCCAGTATGCCGCCTTTTGCTTAACGGAACCGAGTTCCGGTTCGGACGCCGCCTCGATACGTTCGCGCGCGGTCAAGTCTGCGGACGGATCGCACTACGTTCTCAACGGTAGCAAGATCTGGATATCGAACGGCGGTATCGCCGAAGTTCTGACCGTTTTCGCGCAAACGCCTGTCACAAATCCAAAAACGGGTGAAACGAAGGACAAGGTGAGCGCTTTTATCGTCGAAAGAGGATTCGGCGGTGTCACCAGCGGACCGCCTGAGAAAAAGATGGGTATTAAGTGCAGTAACACCGCGGCAATCTTCTTCGAAGACGTCAAAATTCCAGCGGAGAATCTTATCGGCAAGGAAGGTGAAGGTTTTAAGGTGAGAAGATATGAAAATAAAAAGTGTGTCAATTATGTTGAAACATTTCTGTGTTTTAATTATCGCGTTTAATTCTTAAGGTGGCAATGAACATTTTAAACAATGGCCGATTTGGTATGGCCGCTGCTCTTTCTGGCACTATGCGTTACTGCATCACTAAGGCTGTGAATCACGCGATGCAACGTGTGCAATTCGGCCGTACTTTGGACCATTACGGTGCTATACAAGAAAAACTGGCACGAATGGCTATACTGCATTATATTACAGAATCTCTCGCGTACACTATTTCCGGTAACATGGACATGGGAAGCCAGGATTATCACTTGGAGGCAGCTATTTCTAAGGTAAGAGCGTCTACTATAATTTGCAATGCAAAAACTCATAGGATTTCTGACTGATATAGCGACTTTATACAATGAGTAAACATAGGTAAACATGAGAAACACCGAATTATTTATGTTCTTTCAGTTTCTCGCGTAGCAAACACATTGAACATAGTTTATACAGAACATATTATATACAGAACGTTTGAAGTACAACAAATTAAAATAAAGGCCAAATGTTAACAAGCAAAATGTTAGAATAACGAATAATAAAAGACATATTAATATGTAACACAAAAATTAATATGTAACCGGAAACGTTTAATATATTGTGTTAATTTATTACTTATCTTTTTTTGTAGTGTTTTGCATCCGAGTCTGCGTGGTGGGTGTGTGACGAAGCTATTCAGGTATTAGGCGGGATGGGTTTCATGACCGAGGCCGGCCTTGAGCGCGTATTACGCGATTTGCGTATATTTAGGATTTTCGAAGGTACAAACGACATTTTACGCCTGTTCGTGTCGCTCACCGGAATTCAATATGCCGGTAGCCACTTGAAGGAACTGCAGAAAGCCTTGCAGAACCCTGCTGCAAATTTAGGACTTATATTCGAGGAAGCTACCAAGCGAGCGACCAGAGCAATCGGTTTGAGATCGCCGCCTACTTTCGGAAATTTGGTGCATCCGAGATTAGCGGAAAGCTCTGCGCTTTGTTCGAAGGTAAGAATAGTAAAATATGTGAGTTAATCGAAAAGAGAAACTATTCGTGAATTTTAAAAAACATAGGCAAATTTATGTGTGAAAAAACTTATTGCTAGGGCTTGGTAGACTTTGGGGAAGTCATAGAGAATGTTCTGATTAAATACGGACGAGGTATTGTAGACGAGCAGTTCGTTCTCAATAGAATCACGCAGGCTGCTTTCGACATATACACCATGGCAGTTGTACTTAGCAGAGCAACCATGTCGTTGAATAAGAACCTGCCTAGTGCCGAGCATGAGGTCTTAATGGCGCAAACTTGGTGCGCAGAGGTACGTCATAACATAGCATTACTTTCTAATCTTAATTAATTCTAGAACAATGACTACATAGGTGTCTAATCTGTTAAATCATCTTAGCTTATGCTTTTATTCGAAATTTAACAGAATATGAAGTTTATAAGAAAACACTCTTTGAATAACGGAATAGTGTGATTTAATTTACACTCATGCTAAATATAATTTATATATTACTGTTACAGGCGTCTCTCCGCGTTGCGAGCAATCTGCAGCAAGTCACTTCTGGCAATCACCTCGACATTTTTACCAAACTGAGTAAAATTTCGAGAAACTTGTGCGATGTCGGCGGATGCGTGCAATTGAATCCCCTGGGTTTTTAGGTATATTATTACAAATTCACTTTCCATAAAAATTGTTTGTCCAGCTTCGAGTTTATAATTTATCTACGTTGGATATCAAAAGCAACTCAAAAAATTACTTTTTTGTACGATGAGAAAAAAAACAGATAATTTTACAATATAGTTTTCTTTTACAATTTATAATTCAATTCATGAATTTGATAACTAATATTATTCAAAGATATAAATTTAATTACATCTATGAACGCGCAATTTCGTGAAATAATTTTAGTTTTTAAGGGAGATTTTAAGAAACTCAGTGGCAATTTCTATAAATGTAAAGATCGTAAGATAAAAATAGAGAACGACCCTGTTGTTTTATCCACGACTTGTACTTTGATATGTACAAAAATGTATGATAGTATCATTTTTATGATTAATTGTAAATATGCTCGCGGAAACCGTGTCACGCTGTGGCTTTCATAGTTTCGAGCGATGAAAAGCAATGCAATATATTCGTAAGATGTAAAGAGTATTAAGGTGCATATCATGTGAATATAATTAATATTTATGTATTTTTATAATAGTCTGTTTGTACACCTTTACACGGAACAATGCTTCCAAATAGTAAAAATAATGCGACTTGTATGTAATGTTGTTTCAGATACCGTTTATTATATATATATCATTACTTTCATTAAAATAATAAAAATAGTATAACAAATCACACGATGTTTAAGTCGTTCTTTACATATAATAAATTAACTGAAAGACTTAAACGGGAGAAGTGTATATCATTTTACGGCATTTATATATATATATATATATGTATGTATGTATGTATATATATATACATATATAATCTTATACATTTAAAAATATTTAATTTAATATATATTACATTGTGTGTAGAGCTGCTTTGTTTTTTTGTTTTTTACACTTAAAGAAAAACTTTAGCATGAGATACGTGAAAAATATGTATCAAATAGGAAGCTACAATCAATTATAACCGATCGCTGTTTTTATTTCTTCTTTCTCCTTTTTTTTTGTTCTAAATGCATATTGCAATTTAACAATATCACAATTATGCAAATATAAAGATGCACAATTTCATCATCGTGCTTTATCCATTCATAATGACGGTGGAAGCACACTGAGTGTCTATATAGGTGAATATATCCACATATTTTTTTTTGTTTTTGTTTTTTAAGATGTACATCCGTATATACGAGAGAGTAATAGTTGGATATAATATATAGAACGAAATCAAGGCGAAGAAACAAGCAGCACTTACTATTCGTGCAACATGATTGTTGCTTCACTCTGAGAATCAATTATCCTGTCACTCCGAATCTCTCGCATCGCAAACCGATTGTGATCTAGAAATTGATTTACTTTGGAATAACTGTATGTAAAGAAAATAATTCTGTAATTCCCGCAAACAAAGCTAGCTCACATACGCGATTGGACATTTGAAAGCTCTGGCAAAGTAAAATTCGTTGTTTGTTATTTGAAAGTAAAAAATCCTCAGTTCGCTCTGAAATTTGAACAAGCCTTCAAATGGCAGTGCTTTTGCTCGAATTTCTACGACAAACATCGTATCATCCCGATGTTAATGCGAGAGAGAGTTTCAGAGATCTCGAAGAGCTTTGATTCTCAAACTTGAAGTCGATTGTTTTTGAACACATGACGAGCGCACGAATAAATTAGCTCGTATTTACTTTTTTTTTCTTTTTTTTTTTTTTCGTATATGCACGTGACGAGAAACTAACGCGAAGAATAGAAGTCTCGATTTAACTTCCTACAAGTGCAAAGAACGCGACATGGGTCGGGAACAAAGAAGACGTAGGCGAGTAGGGGATGGGCGAGGTGAGGATTTTACCTACGAACGTTTGATAGACATCGTAACAATGGTTTGTAACTTCCGCAATCTCTGAGAAAAATAGAATATCTGATTATCTTCTCTTTATACGTATCTGTTACTCCAGGTATGTTAAGTTTTTTTTTTTTTTACACACGTCGAAAGAGATAAAAAATCGGAGAGAACTGTATATAGTTGTGTACACTTTACCATCCATGCTGGTTTTTATACACACTCGCGTTCTCCCATTAGATCTAATAAATAAAATTATTGTAACTGGTCGCTCAACGTCTCGAAAAGACTGCAATCGGGAAAAAAAAAAAAAAAAACAAAGCCGAGACAATAGGGGATCGATGATGACAAAAAAATTTGACGGAAAACTTGTAAAGTTTGAGATCTGTTTTGTTCGCAGAGCATGCACACTTCGTATCTACAAAACGATGGATTTTAAGTGTCTCACATATAAGTCACTATTAATATTTCCCTCGTTATTATCCTTACAGATTGAATATACACGCGGAACCCTGATAATTCCTCAATATGAAAATAAATCTTTGTCGCACTTTCACTATCGTTTTCTATTACTTGCTTAAGTGTAACGTACTCTCTGTATTGGTGTTGAAAAGAAGCGGAACACTGTGTGCTATATAAGCATATACGCGTTTTCCATATGTACATATATATGCATGTATATATGTATATCATATAAAAGAAAACGGATCGGACTTACGGTAGGGGGTGTATATCGAGGAACACACTTTTTTCACACTCGTGAGTGTGGAGAGAGTGAAAACGGTGAGTTCGACACGAGCGAATAAATGAAATCAATTAAGAAAATATATATCGCCGATTTTTTTCTTCAGGCTGACGCTTGCGATGTTCGATTCTCGCGAAGCTTTTATTATCTTAGGTGATCACTCCACCATGGCACGCAGGCCATACGCGAAATTGGTCGCTTTTAAATAGCGTTTATATCGTACTATAGTCTCCAATCGCGTCTTTTACCGCGACTTCATAATCTCTAGTAGTAGTTAATGTGTACATGTTGAAAGATCGGAGTTGCGCGTACGTGTGTGTAAGTGTGTGTATTGGAATAATTTTACATCATCTTTGTCAATTAAGACAATTGGAATTCTACATACGAATGTTCAGAAATATATATGTTTATTTGTAATAAAAAAAAAAAAAAAGGGTCATGTGTTTCATCAGACTCGTCTTTTCAGCTATGTTTTCTACCACTGGTTTGCTCTCTCTTCTTTAGCTTTCTCTCGTTCTCTCGAGAACACGCTTTGTTGTTGTACAAAAAGCATAGGAAAATGCAGATAAAAATAAACAATTTTCGCATTTGTGATTTTTGTTTGCATATTGAACTTAATCTCTGCTATAACTAATATAGTGAACGTGAAATTGCAACACAAAGAAATTCAAAGCGATGAAAAAATGTACTAAGTACGTTGAATTATTCATCTTCACAATTACATATTTCGTTAATATAATAAATTACTCCGCGCGCTCTTTTTTTTTCTTTTTTTTCTTTTTTTTAAATTATCGCGCTGTTTGGCCACAAGTATATGATAACAATAGCAATCTACAGTAATCCGTAACAACCTTTATACATGAAGGAGCTGGACAATCTCTTGCAGATGGAATCGCGTTATAACGCGCTGTACGCAATTCAAATGTGTGTGCAATGAATAAATTAAAACGATTGAAAATCTTGTGTCTGCAAAAAAATAACACTAGTCTGTCCAGCTGTCTCGCATTTAGCTATACACGATATCTCGCACGACTCGAAGTCGCGGTTTCTCTCGTTACAGCACTTGTTAAAAAAAAAAAATAATAATAATAATATATATATATATATATATATATATTTTGACACTCATGACTAATATTTGCATTTAGGACATACTCAAAGGACGAAGGACGAAGCGTATAAAAAAAGGACTTACTAAATAAAAAAGAAAATCAATAACACTTTCAATGCAAATTATGTCTCGCCTCTCTCAACTTATCGACTAACCGAAGATACATCTACATAGTCACTAGTGCAACTTGAAAAAACGCTCAATCTCTCTTACGATCGATCGGGAAAAGGGACATTATAAATAATTTATGAAAATTTTACCAAAGTTTATGCGGATCATACGATAGCACTACCTGGAGTAACTCGCGAGAGAGACATAGAGAAAAGGAGCTTAGAGTGATGACCTAACCTTGTGCTATAGATAGATTTTTGAATGTTTGTCCGTTCCAAGCGACGGCAATGCAATAATGCTGCAGCAGCTGGGTGAGGAGTTCTCGCTCGTCTAGCATCTCTAGATGCTCGATTCGACTACGATCCATCACGGGCAGTGAATCATAAACCTCCACCATCGTCCATGCGTTCGAACCTTCCCAATTGTTCATGGTAAAGCTGCAACATTGAGGAAACGACATCGGTTTCATCA
The DNA here is from genome assembly GCA_014825475.1 of Pseudomyrmex flavicornis. Taxonomy (NCBI): domain Eukaryota; kingdom Metazoa; phylum Arthropoda; class Insecta; order Hymenoptera; family Formicidae; genus Pseudomyrmex; species Pseudomyrmex flavicornis. The sequence goes on from QVNW01001895.1 coordinate 8,942, forward strand.
ATCGTCGTTTGGATGATGACGATTTATTGCAACGCGAGCAACTATGTGTCTCACTCACCGTCTCTGTTGAGTTTCTAACGACTCGCAATCCTCTACGCCCGCAAGTAAACAACCACGACTTCGTAGATTCGACAGCATAACTTGTCCAAATTTGTCCTTCATATTTACCTGCTCGTAGCTGACAAAAAGACTGTTCGGGAACTTACCCGCCAACCATTTTAACAGCGACGAGGTCGCGCTAGCGTCTACATACACTAGAACACATTCCGCGAGGAACATGGTGGGTAAGTTGAAATTGACTTCGGCCTGAGTCAATTTATTATTCAGCTCCGCTATGTGTCGCAAATCTGTACCAACCAGGTGATAGTTCGCGGCGTGCAGGTCTGTTGTAGAAAATCGGATTTCTCCATCTAAAAAAAAAACGAAATACAATACAGCGGCTGCGTATACGTTTCGGAGATAATAACGATGAGATAGTACACATGATGCACGTGTGAAATACCTTCGGTATTCAGCATATCGATCAGTTGCTTGTGCTTCTTAATATGATAACATTTTTTCGCGGTAATGCTGGGAAAATCAAGCTCTACGAAGTTCGCAGGAATATTCCCCGTTTCTCGCAGCCTCCAATAGAGTGTATCAAAACCAGCACCTAAATTTATAATCTGCCCCTTGCCACCGGACAACTGCACAGATTCAAAAGTTGTTTGTTAAATTTGATATCATTGACAATAACACATCCTTTTAATTTTTTATCGTGTACAAATATCGGATTTTCTCATATTTTATAAATAAAGCCACGATATTTTAGTTTTTTTTTTAAACGATATCGCAAATTTATAAACTAACAATGAAAAGAACATACATATTTTTCTATAGAAAAAAAAACATTTTTCCAATGCTCTAATATAAAATAAATATATCTCGATTATAATCCAACAAGAAATACATATCGGTGCTTAAACATTTAAAATCTATTAATGTGAAAAAATCAATAGATTGAAACCTTGTCCATCAACCTTCATGGAATATACATGTGCACTTAAAATAAATATACTTTTTTATATACATTCTTCTTAATATAAAGTACATGTTTATATTATAATCATTTACAAAAAAAAATCAATAAATTAAAAGACCTCGTCTATCGGCTTCGGAACACAATTTTCCGAATCAATGCGTTCAAACAAATTTGATATCAATTAAAATATTAAAAACAATAAATTTTATTTAACGTCAAAAATTCTATCAATTTGAAGCGCTAAAAAATAATTACGTAATTATTTGTTTTTACACAAAATTTTTATAAAGGATGTGTTGTATAAATGTGTCTCTGTACTCTTTTGTGCGTGTGCGTGTAAATTTCACATTAATGTGCAAGCGCTCGTTCGAAATCGCCAAACTCGAGTGTTTGTTTACACGCGATCAAGCGAGGACGAAAATATTTTTGTCGCATTTACACTGGCAGATTGCGCGGTGCCGGTGCCAATTCCGGAAATGAGATGCTCCTTCCAACAGCTGCACGCGCCGCGGGCAGCGGCGTTTTTCATTGACCTATATATCGTTTGACTGTCACGGATAAAAGCGGGGAATCTCGCGGGAATTAGGACAGGGCCTCGGTCGTCGACGGGTCAAGGTTTCCGCCACTGCGCGTTCCTGCCGCGTTCGGATCAGCTGTATCTACTCCCCTCCTCGCCTCCCCTTCACCGCCTCATCATCCGCCCGATTATCTCCAATTCAATGTTCTAGGTTATATCTGCCGCAACGAATTCGTCCGCCAACTACACCACGCTGCTCTTTCCGTTGTCAAAACACGAGATCTCCGGTCTTTCGCCGTTTCAAGCAACACAAGAAAAATACAAGTCAGATCAACGTAAAACGTGCGGAAGAATCGTCTGGCTGAATCAACGTGACAATTTGAAGATTTCGATGGCAAACGAAAGAGAGACGGAGAGCGCAAAAGGTGCAATCGGAAAAAAATTTATTATGTTGCCAAGTGTCGCGTTCGCGAAACGCCAGATAGAAGATCGTTACACCCTCGATTTACACGCGTCTTCCGCAATCGCGTATCCTCCTCGGAGGAAGAGAAACGATCGAAGAAAATTGCCGCGAGCGAGAAACAGAAACGCTCGATGTATACATCATAAACTCAAACGAGCGCTCACCTTGAGAAACTTTTCGACGAAGAGCTCGATGCCCTTGACTCTGGCGTAATAGCCGCGATTGATCTCGGGCGCCTTCCGCGCGGTTTGCTTGACAAACAGACTGATGAACGGATCGGGCCAGTAGCCGAGCTGCACCGCGTAGCGCTTGCACTCGCTGGCGTCGTCGTTCGTGGCCTGTATGGCCTCATCGTCCGCCATATCCTTGATCATCACACCGGCGCCCGGGGACAGTGGCGGCCAGTCGCCGCGCACAGCTAACAAGCGAGTGTGATTCGCTCGCACCCGAATCTCTCCTCTCTCTCTCTTTTTCTCGCACACACACACACACACACGCTCTTTCGATCACTCTGTGATTTTCTCTGTGATTTTTCGCGCACCTTGTCACACTCGAATAGGAATGACCATTTTCTTATCCGCGCGCGGACACCCCCGGGGATGCGGCAGTCGAGCGGACGATCACGTATCCGTCAATCAGAGACGGAATCGAACGCCACCGTGCTCCCGGCGTTAAAGGCACATACGAATATTTTCTTCGGTCGGTAATATCCGTGAGACTATCGAGTTTGTTTGTAGTCTGCTGGGCATGCGTCGACATTCGTTGAACATTGAATTTCGACGAAGAAAAAAAGTCGAACTCCAGCTTCAAGTCTGATTTTCGTCGGTTCGAGGTTTTTCGATTTGTCGAACGCGAGAGTTTCGTGTTTTAATCTCAGTCAGTTAAATTCTCACGCGTTGTTTTGCGAAAACAACATCGCGAAGGTAGCGCACAGTTGTGCCCGAGAACGGGAGCAACTAGCGTTGTGCTGGTTGGTACACAAAAGAATCACGTTTCGAGTGTTCGTCAGCCATTTAAAGAAACCAACCGAACCTCTTCTGCGAGACAACAAAACTTGAACAAAAAGTCGATTATCAATTGCGACAGACGGAGAGAATTAAAAACAAAATTTTGACCGTGAAAGAAAGTTTTCTCAGACAGGTGCGTGCTCCACAATTCAATACTGATTAAAAAAACAATAAACATACATGTGTTTATTTACTTTAAAATAATCCTAGAGATACACGCGACGTTAATACGCGATTCTTTTTTCTAATTCAATCTAACCTAATTCAAGCTATCGTCTTGACGCCGATTATTATCGTCGTGCTGAACAAATTGAGTACAAACAAAAGTTTGTAAGGAAAGTTGCACGTTGGTTGGCACGTTGTATATTCGATCATAAAAGTTTACATTCTGAAAAACCTTCCAATTTCAAGAGTCAGTGTGATTAAATCTTGATTGATTCAATTAGTTTATTAACTCAATCAGTTGTGCAAGAACAACCAATGTACAACTGTTGTCAATTCTGCGAGTTCAAAGTTTGTCAAAATTGATCGCACTCGTTCTGAATTAACACAAATTACGTAGGATTATATACGCACTACAGAATGCGAAGCAATTAATTAGTTTTAAGAGAGAAAAAAGGTCTTTTCCCTTCTTTATGCACTGATTTATTTTAAGCTGTCAACAGCCTGATTGAACAGAAGACCTTGTTTGTAACTGGCAGTATTTAAAAGTCTAGAACAGTAGTTTCTGATCTAGAATTAAAAGTCCACTGAAGTTGAAACTTGAAACTCGAAACTTGAAACGTATGTCTCAGACAATATAAACTGAGGACAGATTTGTAAGAGCCTTTGAAACTGCTAAAACAAGTCAAGAATCTATAGATTTTTATTACTGCCAACAATAACTAAACAAAGCCTAAATAAGAGAGAAAGCGTATAGATGAAGAACTCTCTTTCTTTATTGTGTACCAATTCAGTGATGGCCAGTGTAATATAATACACACAAAATAAAATACTTTTTTAAAAACTGTTTTAATATCTATATCAAATTTTCAAATGTTCATATCAAATAGCTATATTAAGCATCTATATCAAAGTTTCAAATGTATTGAACATACAGTAAAAGTTGAAATAAACAAAAGATATACAGATTTCTTTTTGTTACTGAAACAATGCAATCAGTTTGCTTCCAACAACAACAGTTAATTAAAAACAAAGGTTTTAGAAATTTGGTTTTTTACACTACTGTTAATATATTTCAGATAATATAAATATATGAGTATATACAACAATAATGGAAAATAAAAAAAAGAATTCTACGTCACTAACACCGATTGACATCATTGATTTAACTAAGGACACACCAAGATGCAGATCTGCTCAACGACGCAAGAGAACGTCTAGAAGACCGTTGTCACCTATATGTTTAGGAAACTGTGACCTAATGTTCGTATATATTAAAATAGTGTAAATAGTAGAAATAGTTCATATATATCAAATATCTTTCTTCCTATTCGGGTAAATGAGAGTTGAACCTAATTTGGCCGTTAAGTTCTTTTCAAACGTTCCCGATTAGTCGGTCACTTTTCTTTCAGAGTTTGAGTGTGAGAAAAGTGAGAGAATCGAGAGTTGTCGTAAGTTTTTGAGTTTCAGCTTTTATTTACCCGAACACTAGTAGCTAACACTAATATAAATATTAAATAAATCCTTATATTTTAGAGACACCTCTGTACTGGAGATATGTAACGGTACAAATGTGAACGAAGCAAAAAAACAAAAAAAAGTTGTCGATGATACTTTGGAAGATGACGAGTCAAATAATAAAATTCCACTAGGTTTAAGTTGTCCAATATGTTTAGAGATGTTATCGTCTGATCTGCAACCTACGACTACTCGTTGCGGACATGTATTTTGTGCAGGATGTTTGAAGATGTGTCTCGATGACCAAACAAAACGGCCTTGCCCCACCTGCAAAAAGCTTATAACAGCAAAAACCTGTATTCGCTTATATCTTTAAATACGTATACAAGTAACATCGAATTTTCTATAATCTTTTTTGTTGTAGCACTTTATTGTAATATCTGATCATTCAAACAAATTTCTTTCTCATGAAAGATTTATATTTCTTCTTCAACATATTAGGATCTTCTCTTTTTTTTGTACATCTATTTTCGCAATTTAATAGTCACAATATTTGCTCCTAAAACTCGATACTGAATTATCTGATGTCTCATTGAAGTTTTCTTTAGATGGAATTTAAAAAATTTTAAATCGAGAAAATTACCGAAAACTATTGCAAAATGTAAACTATCTTTTCGATTTTTTAGCGACAAAATTAAAAATAACTATATTTGGATGTATTTATAAGATTTGAGAAATATATAAATTATATGATTGTAACATAGTTATGTAACAAGTTAAAATGATATGAAAAGAAAAAAAATGACAAAAAGTTCGAGATCTGATGATACGTTTAAGTGATACATAAATAAACAATAATAATTTTGTAATTTAACTATATAATAAAAAAAACAAAATTCCAATATTCTATTTTTTAAATCTTCTACCGCTTAGTATTTTTTCACTCAATAATTACAACAAGCTGTATTAATTCCCTGATTTCTGTAAAAACATTGATAATTTTCTGTAATTATAAAAACATATTTTTGTACACTTTGTTTGTATTACAAGCCAATAAAAACAATATCAGTCTGACTATTTTGAATTTTCTTCGAAAAATAAAATTTAATATTACGCTGTTATGTGTGTTTATATTTTGCACCGTGTGACCTTAGCATTTTGTAGATATCTGTCGTGCGTCTTACACAGCAAAACAATTTAATTCGTCGCTTTTCACACAGGCAACGCAAAGTAGAAATTATTTCCTTCGTCGACACGAGTAAAACTTAATCTTAAAGAAGTAAAAAGAGTCGTATTGTAACAAACAAAAAGTAAAGAGATGTTTAAAAAAAGAGATTGTGTAAAAACAAGTAAAACAAATAGAAACGCTCAATTTTACATTGGCGCTGCTGTGGGAATAACAGGTGAAAAAAATTTTATATATTTAACAAAAAACATTTCATGAAATCTCAATATTTTCATTGATTCAAGTATGTGTGTGTTTGCAGTGGGACTGTGTGTCGGGAAACTCTTATCTTCACCCGCAATTAATAAGACAGGTGAGTTACCGTCAAAAGAACATTTTGTTAATTAGAATTATGTTGAAACATCGAGTGCTTACTAGATTTTATTGTATGTGATTTTTTGACCAACAGATATTCCTCGTGAACTTATCGCCAACGTGTCGAAGGATGATAATGTGTCAATTAACAAGCACAAATTGAATAACGTGCGTTCTAAAAGTGCTTCTCGATACGAAGACAAAAGTGTTGAAGACGTCGCATTAAAAACAGCTTCGAGTGATTCAGAAATCAATATCAATAGCTCGACAGCGACGAAACTGCAATCAGACAAGATGTTTTCATTTCGCGAATCTTGTCGGATTACCGAAAAGGAAAATGTAATTCTTAGCGATTCGACGTTCAAATTGGACGAACAAGATATCGAAAGCGTCGACAGTACGTTCGAGCGGACGAGCATCGATTATTTGTTCGATAACGTTAGCGGAAACGTCTCCAACGACACGAACAAAGCTACGTGCAATACAATTGTGGATATGAATTTGACTTCCGCTCAAAACGATTACGACTCTTTTGACATAGAGTATAATGAATTCGGCAACTTAAGCTTGCTATCCTCCACCAAAGTGTACTGTTCAATTCCTTTTTAAATCTTTTTTAGATCTAAAATAGATAGATTATATATATATTTATATGCAAAACTATTATTTATTGGATTATATTGTTAAAAATGGCGATGTGCGCAAAATTGTATGTGAATTGTATGTGAATAAACCTGTAGTGCGAAATCTGTGAAAATTAAAACGACTTGATCGCGCGCCGTCAATCAATCTGCTTTTTAGTTACGTGTCAACTTAATGTAAGTTGAGATATTTCGTTTTTTTGTATGCGATAGGACGCGAAAATCGAAATCCCGCGCGTCTTATCGCCGCGCCTCGCGACTCGCTCAGGCGCTTCTCTGCGTGCTCTCGCATTGACCGGGCCGTGTATACAGGCCACGCCTACACGTATTCACGTTCAACGTTCATGGCGGCGCAGCGGGAAAAATGTGCGATACGATAGATCGTTGTTATTGTTGGAAAACGCGCTGCTGTTTACGCGTTCCGATGAAGACGCAACTCCGGGAACGAGATTTTGTTTCGAGCGCGCTCGTCGCGGACAGTGTCGGCGAGTTTCTCGCGGGGGACGATATTGCAACAACGCGCGTGTCGTCGGGTGCGCCGTCGTCGTCGGGACGGGTGGGTGAAATCACTCGTGCGCGTGATCTCGCGCATTGAGTTATCTATCCCTTGTGTCCGTGTCATTGACTCAAGAACGAAGCGGTCAAAATTTCAGTCCCAGTTGTTTCCCCCCTCGTTTTTTTCATCCCGCTCCCCTCGGAGTCGGAGCGATACCGCGAAGCCGTACCATCGCGGAGCGATTTCTGCCGGCCATCGAAAATTAATACGGACCCCGATCGTCGTCCTTCCGCCCCTCCACCCCCCGTGAGGCGAGAAGAGAGACTCGCCGATCCGCACGAATGTGATACAGAAGCAGAAGAAGGTGTGTTACGCGCGTGACGACGACGCCAGTGTACGCTTTGTTTTCCTTCCTCCCGCGAACATCTCGCTGAACACCTTTCGGCGCAAAAACGAGAGTCACAAAAAGACAGGACGGAAGGATCTCGGAATTCGCGACGACGACAACGAGAGTGTGACGACGACGTGCGCAAGTTTGTTATTGCTATATTGGTACTTTCCTTGTTTATAGAACAGCTTGTTTTAATATACTGCGCGATGGAGTTTTCGTGTCTCTTTCTCTGGAAAAAAAAAACACTCACTATCAGCGGTATTTAACCTTACGCAAAATGTCACTACATCATTGACGCGTTTGTGCGGCAACTAAATTTATCTCTAACTTGTGCGCGAAATTACAAATAACTATTATCTTTCTGTGCGCGTTAGAATATACGTAAATTCAGTCAATTGATTGTTCTCTTGTTAAACAAAGATTAATTAAGTGATGAGTTGATGTGTGAAAAAAAAACAGTGTTTTAAAAGTATTTAAAAATACCGATAAATAAAAAATATATATATATATATATAATGTTACATATCGTCCTCATGTATGTACGTATACATATGTGTATCTATATATGTGCATACAGATATATATATATATAAAAGTTATAATATTATAGATATTAAAAGATTCTTATATAATTGCAGTATAAACTTGCAATTTTAATGGTTTTTACTTTTTGCATATACATACGTTGTTTTGATGCTAGATATAAACAAAAGTTCTCATATGTAAATACATGTGTATTTATATCTGTTTATAAATATAGCCCTTGTACTGTGATTTCAGGCTATACATGTTTTGATACTAAATGCTGAACAGTAATCACAAGATACAAAAGAACATATAATCTCTGACATTCAGATATACTACTACAAGGATGCTATATCCAGGATGCATTTAACCAAATTTATTTGTTAGTGATTATATATATCTAGCAAGGTCAGAGAGTGATGCCGGTTCATCAGATCACTGTTAACCCACCTGACAGGCAACCACCTTTGTCAATTGGTACTTCCAGTAATACTAGCCCTGCTGGTGGAGAAAACCTACCAGAATGGACACCACGGGTAACATATTCACCTGTTTAAAACAAAATTTTTCTGTTGAGTCAATAGTTTTTAATAAAAAGTTGCGCAATTTAATTTAATTATCTTAAAACTGGTGTTTCAGTTATGATTGTTTTACATCTTAAAAAAAAAAAAAAAAAAAGATAGAGATACTTGATGTGTTTTTTTTAAGAAAGTGCTATTTTTGTAAACTATAGATTCTTTGGGAGATTAAAAGGTCTAAACTTCTCTCTACAAAAATTTCCATTCATGGAGTTACATAAGTGAAAAGAACATTGTGATAAACAACATGATCTCCCTTGTTATTTCTTTGTCTTGAAGAAGTAACAGGATATTTAAGAATGTACAATTTATGAAAATAAGTGTGATTGATACATGGGAGAGACATTTTATGTATTGTTTATAAAATAACCTTATTGAAATACTTAGCAAAATTATTTTATCCTAGATAATTGAATTAGGTAATTAGGCACTGCAACACCAAAGCTAAAACATGCGAAATATCATGTTAAATTATATGAAGTAGTTCATTATTATAAAATTCTGTTGCCTTGATAATTAATATGTTATGATAACAGTATCTGAAGAGCGTTTGTATTCATACATATAAGATAAGACTGCTTTGATAGTGAACTTTTTTCATTGATTCGCTCATTGTAATATATGTGTATGTGTGTGTATGTGTGTGTGTGTTTTAGGAATCGAGTTACGCCACAGTAGTTACTATTATACCAGAGCATTGTCATTCGTCTGTGAGCTCGTTATCTTCGACCAACCATGATATTTGCAGGCAAGTACATCATGTACTTATTAATTAGAAGAAAACTAAATTCCAGTCTCATCTTTTTATCTTTTTTTTTTTTTTTTATGAATATCACTGTGAATACGATTTTCAAGAATTTTTAAATCTGAAAAGACTCCGAGAAAGTCAAGTCAAGAAAGAACCACTTCAGTTTTCTAAAAGATAATATTATGTATGCAGATTATATGCCGCTCTACTGTATATGATAGCTAAAATATATTCACAACGACTCGACTTCATTATACGATAAATTTTTTTTTTTTTTCGTTTCTAAATAGGATCTGCCATTGTGAAGGTGAAGAAGGTGCCCCTTTATTTGCCCCCTGTTATTGCAGCGGTAGTCTGCGTTACGTACATCAGACTTGTCTTCAACAATGGATAAAAGCTTCGGATACACGTGCCTGTGAATTATGCAAGTTTACATTTATTATGCATGCCAAGACAAAGCCGTTTTGCGAGGTCAGTAAATTAATTTTTTTAAGAGAAAAAATAGATAAAAAAATATGTGCGTATTTCTGTGATTGCGTCAAATATAAACAATTGTGTAACGATTATTTGCAGTGGGAGAAACTCGAGATGTCTCGAGGAGAAGTGCGAAGATTATTGTGTGCTGTCGCTTTTCACGCTATAGCTGCGCTCTGCGTGGCGTGGTCGTTGTACGTTCTTGTCGAACGTTCGATAGAGGAAGCCCGACACGGATTCGTCGATTGGTCTTTTTGGACAAAATTAATAGTCGTCATAATTGGTTCTACTGGTGGATTAGTTTTTATGTACATTCAATGCAAAGCGTACATGACATTATGCAGAAAGTGGCGAGCGTTTAATAGGTACGTGACGTAACTCGTGGCGCGTTAGGTAACAAGGGTGTATATGTTACGTAGAATTTTTCTTGAACTAATTACCGTTAATTTTTGTTTCAGAGTGATATTTATTCAAAGTGCTCCTGAAAAAGTGATGCTTCCACCCTCACCTACAGACTCTTTGAGAGATGTAACCCTGCCCTTGAAGGATCAAACTGCCTCGATGGCTGAGCTCAACCGTACTCTGTTACCCCGTACTATAGATCCTCCATGTGCCTCGCAGATGGTGAAGCCCGACTCTGTCGCGCCACCGCAAAGGCATGACGCTCAAGTCAAACTTTACGTATTCGACAAATTGTCTTCGTCCGGGGACAATCTGTAAATGATCTCCGAGAAGAGGGGGAAACAAAAAATCTGGTCACACGTTTACAACTCTCGCAAAATGGTAAAAGGTGATTTAGCCAAATTTTTCAGTTCGCGCGCGGGACGACGGAGTCTCTGGATGGGATTTGGATGGATGTTGTTTTAGGTCGTGCAATTTTTCGGATCTCTCGGAGCGGAATTATCCCCTGTCTCGAAGTCGTCGAGAAACATCCGCCCTTTTACGCAGCACCTTTTTTCCGAAACTTAGTATCTCAGTGCTTACAATGTTGACAGTGGGGTAGAGACGAAAGTGCGCGGCCACGACAGTGCCGCGCATTTTCTTATGTACATAATTATTGTATCTGTGATGTTATTAAATAAACTTTACCATATTTAAACAACATCCTCTGCTGTTCCGTGGTTTTATGTTGTAATTGCCAGTGACGAGAAAAAAAACTTTTGACGAGATTCTGCTGTATTTTGTGCATGTTCCGTTGGGTTCGTGAGACGCCGACAAGTAAAATTCCAACTTTATTGTCGAATGGACACGCTTGCGCCGCACTCCGTCGGTTAGGTCGCGTGACGGATATCGACGCGAGCGACGTGAGCGCTACTTGAGATTGAGAGACGACAGCAGCGACATCCGAATTCGACATTACTGAACTGGATGCTGCCATATCGATCGGTTGATCAGTGTAGCGCGTGCAAGCGAAACGTTTGGTTCGATAGTGTCGCGAACGTCTGCGGAGCGCGAGCAGAGTGAGAACTCGTGAGTGGTCTGTGCAGTTTTGCACTCGCGTACAACGAAAGCGAAAAGTGCGATTCGTGTTTCGCGCGAGAAGCGAGTGATGTCGGCAATTTCATTTGGGAGCGAATCGGGTTTCGAGAGATGAGTGTTGTTCACCAAGGCGCTTGATTTCCCCCGGCTTCCGTTTCTTGGCAAGTGTCCTTCTAAATGCCGACACGCCGCAATATAAATGCCGGTGGTGTGTAAATGAAGCGGCGACGTATATCGCGCGTCGAGGGGAGGGTATCGTCCGCTGTAACCGCGACAGCGGCATCGGCAGCGGTTGCGGCGACGACGACGACGGCAGCGGCGGCGGCGGCGGCGGCAGCGGCGGCGGCGACGGCGGCGGCGGGGACGATGGGAATGGCGCGCAAATGCTGCGTGCGTAGCTGCGAAGTGGACGTGCAAGAGGCGCGCGCCAAAGGACTGCCGTTTCACAAATTTCCCAAGGACGCCGCGTTGCGGGACAGGTGGTTGGCAAGCGGCGGATTTGAGGAGAGTTTCAAACCGACGCCGGGCCAGGTTGTCTGCCATAGACATTTCAAAAGCGCCGACTACGAGACCGTCCGCGGCGGTCACAAATTCCTGCTCAAGAAGGGCAGCGTTCCCTCGGTTTTTGCGGATCATGACACTCGTTCCGGTACGTGTGATAGCGCACTCATGGCCCATCGCTCTCGTGCTACGAGAGCGAAATGGACGTGTGATACGTTAAACACAATGTAGTTACCTTTCTTCGCGCAACTGTCGCCTCCTCTATCTCCCTCCTTCCTCCTCTTCTATCTCGTTCTCTTTGCTCCGCCATAGTATCCTCGTTGCGTTTCTCTTCCCTCTCTTCGCCGCGTGTCCCATTCGTCGTATCATGTGCAACGCGCCAGCTTCAAGTTTGCCGAACTGCGTCGCGTCACGCCGCATCATGCCGGTATATACACTTCTTGCCAGCTTATTTTTTTCTTTTTTTTTTCCAACAATGGCACTGGCGGTGGATCTTTCACGCCGGAATGAGTCATGACAAATCGACAGTCGATTATTTGCTGGTTCAAATATGCACCACGCTGGCACTCGTAACGCGACACAATGTTATTTTGATTTTATATATATATATAATTTATTTATATAGAGAGAGCAACGCGTGGTTTTCTAGATATTTGTATTTTTGTCGTGATCCATGTTGGTTGAAAGTTTGAAAGTTGTCAACGATTGTAAATTGCGTTGCGTAAAATGAGTTGAAACGTGCGTGTTCCGCAAATCCTGTTGTGCGTGACGAGCGCGAAATTTAAATTGTGATTTCGATTGTTTCGCCGATCTTTTCCGTCGTATATGTTTTTACACGTGTTATTTTTGTAATTTATATTTGTTTCAAAATATGTTTTAGAATCTTTGAATACTTTTTATAATAGTTTTTCCAAACTTGACTGATGTTTAGATATTTTTACTAGAAATAAAATAAGATTTTTTTCTGCAAGATATAACAAGAGATAGATATATAGATTTTGAGAAAAATGACACAAGAATTTTTTATATCTATTTGGTATGAAAAAATATTCATAATATATAAATACATAATACATAATACATAATATATAATATATAATATATAAATATATATATAAATATATATAAATATATATAAATATATATAAATATATGTAAATATATGTAAATATATGTACATATATATATATATTATATGTGCATATAGAATTATCAAAGTCGGAGCATTCTGCTTCACCATTATCGTTGGAAGCAAGAACACCTAAATCAGATAGTTGTGGCGAGACCTGTTACTCAAGACCGGAATCATCTGCAGACTCCTTAACTAGCTTGGAAGTAGCAGATAACGAGTGTAAAATGACAACTCCAAAAGAAGAAATGAAAGACAAAGCCACTGAAAATTCTGATAGCAAATTGAACACGGTGGCGATGCAACTTGGTATTGTTGAGTCGGGACCAATAATGGAAACCAGTACCAAAGATCTAATGTTAAAGGAAGAATTGAAGACCATTGAATTGTGTCCGAACAACAAGGAGTTTCAGAAAACGGAGGAATTAAAACCGAAAGTTTTAAATTGCGGTGGATTAGATTTTTCTCCCGGTGCCAAATTGGAAGCAAAAGACTTCAATGAAAAATGGTAAGTGTATTTTGTGCACAATTTTAACAAGAATGTGCTAAATTAAAAAGATGAACAGTCGAATGATTACACAGTGTGTGAACTATATATGGAACTATGTATGTATTTACACACCTGTAATTATTGTGTAAATATTTGCAACATTTATTATAGATAGAAAAAAAACCAAGTTCTATATGTTGGCTACTATTGTTACAGGTATTCTGCAAAAGTAGTGGAAACAGATTGGGACGAAAGAGAAGTTTTAATACATTTTGACAAGTGGAGTTCAAGATTTGACGAGTGGATACCAATGGATAGTTCCAGGCTTCGACCAGCAAAGTAAGTAATCTCTATTTTTTGTTAAAATTAGAAGTATACTTTGATGACGCGCACAGTTGATTTAAAATTCACGCACATTTCCATATGATCAACCACTTTTGTCTCTTATAAAGCGACCAACTGTGGATCCTGCCATCTTTGTAAGTGAGAATTGTGGTATTAGTGAACGAATAATTTTTTTAGCAGAATACACAAATAAAACTTTTTTTACATATATTTTCTACATATATTACTATTTTTCTTAATGATGATGCAATACTAAATACAACACTTGTAACTCATTTTTCTTACTTATGTTGAATAGAAGCAACCTACATATAATTAATTACTTTTGATTTGTATGTATTTGTGTTGTTACGTGCGAATAGAAAAAAATTCTTGCTGAAAGTTTTAGTGAATTATTTTTCTGAAGTTTTAGTACACACAGTGCTCATTTACATTGGACAGATGAATCATGTAAACTGAAGTTTATTTATTTAAACATTGACACGTCACGCGCGTATCTTTTTTCTTGCTTCTAGTTTTCTCATTTTGTTATTCGACTTTGTCATACAATTAGTAATGCGTAGGTTTCGCACCTCCAGGGAAACGGAGTTTTTGGTGGGAGAAAGGATACTTGCTACATGGGCCGACGGTAGAAAATATCCAGCAAAAGTCCGTGCAATTTTGCCAAATGGTAAAGACCTAATAAATTTACCTAACCTTACCCAATTCTAACCTTATCCGTGCGCGAAAAAGAGACGGACTGCGTCTCGCAGATTACCGTTTGACGTTTACTCTTTAGAGGAGATATATATGTAGTTCTTTTTATCTCTCAACAAATCTCAATAGACGTCGAAAATAGTTCAAAGTGGATCATTTTTGCAGACAGGTATAACGTGTTGTTCGATGATGGATACGAGAAGATCATTAAGTCATCAAAAATGGAAAAAATCACCGCAACTCCGATCAAGGTACAAATTTTCAGTTTAAGGTTATGTTGTTGTTTCTTTTTAACTGCAGATTGATAAAATCTCTGAAGTCCCAGAGGAAATCCAAAAAAAGCTTAAGTATTGTCAGCTGAGCAAATGCAAAACACTAGGCTAGATTAAAAATGTCAGATAAATGCGCCAAATACTTCCGGAATGTTTTGGCTTAATTTCCATAACGAAGTCATTTAGTAGAATCAAGCAATATTTCACAATTTGAATTTGATATTGTTTTTTCTTTCTAATGTATTTTGTT
Organism: Pseudomyrmex flavicornis; assembly: GCA_014825475.1. Lineage (NCBI taxonomy): Eukaryota > Metazoa > Arthropoda > Insecta > Hymenoptera > Formicidae > Pseudomyrmex > Pseudomyrmex flavicornis. Next base: position 24,125 of record QVNW01001895.1, read on the forward strand.
AGCTCTTCAAGATTAAAAAGCAATAATCTACTAAATAATATTTTATAAAAGTCAAAAATTCATTTTTATCCCACTGTTCACTTGTAAATTGTTTCTTTGTCCTAACTTAAACAGCAATTGAATGAAGCAGACGGATATATTGGTAGCAAACAAGAAAGAAGAGATAAGAAAAGGAAACACACAGTTATGGAATTGTTTCATTCAAGAAAACGTACAAAATCGGACAAAAGTAGTACTGATAAAATACCAAAGAAAGAAGAGACTATTGTGAAAGAAAGTGAAGAAACTTATGTAGAAAACAAGATCAAAGTGGACGGCACGCTCTATGACGCTTGCTACGATCCAGGCACCGACTTATTAAGAGGCTTTGATGTGGCTACTCCTGCAAAACTTAAATCATATTCAAAGAAAAGCAAGAAAGAAACACCCAAACTTGATACAGATTTGGAAGAAGATGTCGGTCCTGAATGGATCGACGGAGAACCACAAGGGACAGAGTCTTACATTGTAGATGGTAACGATGGTAAGTGGCAACACAAATGCAGTTTCTAATAAGCTTTTGTTTATCTTCGATATAAACGTTTTTGTTTATCTTCGATATAAACGTTTTGAAATGACGTTTTTGTATAATGTGGAAATTTGTATTCACAGGACCACGTCGATCTATAATAGTGCCAGACAGAAGACTACCTCTTGGTTGGGAAAAGCATTTCACTCAAAGAAAAACTGGTTCATCTGCTGGGAAGTGGGATGTCTTATTTATACAGTAAGCTAAATAATCAGAAATATTTTATATCCAACTATTATTCAGTATGTAACGTTATGTTCATTTAATTTGTTGTTTCTATTTTTTAAAGTAAACAGACTGGGAAAAAATTCAGATCCAGAAATGACATCAGAGTATTTATGGAGAATCAAGGACAATACGACTTTGATCCTGAAAAATTCGATTTTTGTATACACCGCAGAAAACGGAATAATGTTCATCGCGTGAAACACGATGTTACACCAGACGTACCAAGGAAAATAAAAACTTTACTACCTAAAACAAAACCACACGCGGTGCCTACGTCCGAAAATATGTTACTTACTACAGTGACAAACAGTAGTATTGATAGTCCGTTCAATACTTCTACTTCAACTCCTACAACCTCTGCCGACGGCGGTAAGTATTTTGGGATACATTTGTATGTGAATTGTATCATATTTTAATCTCCTTGCAATATCTTTGTCTTTCACATTCCACTAATACATCAGAGATGATCTATTGTAAGTACTTATTGATTTTTTTTTTTTTTTTTTTACAGAATAGATTATTATAGTTTTTTTTTAATATACTAGAGAAGTAGGATTTAGATACATATCACATGTATACATAAACTTCATAATATAATTACATACGTAATTTGTATATTACTGTTTCCATATCAGCGGTTTTCATCGGACTGTGTGGCGGACTTCGCGTGGAAATGGAGGATAATGCTTATAAATGCCCCAAGGAAGGATGTAATAAAAACTTTCGGAAAGAAAATTTATTGCAGATGCATATTAAGCATTATCATCCTGAATATTCCAAGTTCCTGGGATCTACGCCGAAAGTTGAAGATTTGGCTTACGCAAGAACAATTGGAGAATCCATAGAAGATATTATTCCAAAAAAATCGTCAACGTTCTTAGAGAAAATCAACAAATTCGGGAAGAAAAAATCTCTACCGGAAAAGGCATCGCCTGGTTTGTTGCAACAATCATTGAACACTGTACAACCGTCATCTCCCTCGATATCACTTGCGCCGGAACTGGATGAGGAAATTGATCAGTCAGAAAAGTGCAGTGATTTGCAAAAGGAAGATATGAAAATCGAGACAATGTCTTCAATATCGAATCATAGCATGGAGATAGATGAAGATATTGAAAAGAAAAGAGAAAATAACTGTGCGTTATCTCCTGGTACGTTGTTCGACATGAAAGTCAAAGAGGAAAAACCGCAAGGTGGAATTAAAACATTGTTGCCTGTGAGACCACCTGCATCATCGGAGATACAGAAATTTGACAAGGCAAAATCTCTGGATGAAACACCGCACATTGAACGTTCCAAAATGCAAAAGAGAAAGCAACTTTCTGAGCATGGCATGAACTTGCCAGCTAAGGGAAAGAAACGACACGGTAAAAATCGTTTGTATTTAAAACACATATATAAGTTTCAATATTCATAGGAAAAAATAAATAAAATTAGGTCGGTTTTGTATTTAATAATATTTCATTGAATAGGTATATCAGATCTTGTCGATAGCTTTGGCGATCTGGACGACAGTGCTATGGACGCCGAGGGACCTACCGCGCTTATGTACAGATATAGCAGGAGAAAATCCGACTCCAAGAGTGACGAAAATAGTCAAAATAGTAAGCGCAACATCGTTTCGTAACGTACAAAATAACTATTTTCATAACTTGAAAATAAATGCAATTATTGAGCTCGGCGATTATTTAGCTCAAATATGCTTGTTTTGATAATTTAATTAACGTTAGAGAAATAGATGGGGTTTTTTGTTTGAAGTAAGATACGTATTTGGATAATATTTACTATTGTTTTTCTCTCTCTCTCTCTCTTTCTCTTTCTATTGTTCCTTAGGTCAACTAAATGATTCTCGCATTGAAAAAAGCGATCCCTTAAAAGGGGATGTAACCAAAACAGATATTAATAATGATACAGAAGGTACATTTATTTATTTTGTTGTCTTTTTTTTTTGTGCGCTTTACCACGACTTTAACTATTGATTTTATTCTGTTTTCTGTTACGTTTTACTTTATGCGTATACAAAAGATATGTACGTGTGTGACATATATGTACATATAAATATATGTGTGTTTTCTCTCTCATATAAATATTAATAAATTTTCTACCATACAGAAAGCGAAGGAGTGATGATGATGATCAATGGCGAATTGGTCAAAGTAGAACAACTTCGGAAAGAAGAAATAATAAATTGTACATGTGGCTACATGGAAGAAGATGGCCTAATGATACAATGTGATCTTTGTCTCTGTTGGCAACACGGTCACTGTAATGCAATTGAAAGGGAAAGGGATGTTCCTGAAAAATACATTTGCTATATATGCCAACATCCGTATCGTCAAAGGCCGTCTAAGAAATATTTTCACGATCAAGATTGGATTAAAGAAGGAAAATTGCCAAGGTATTTTCTGATTATACACATACACATATGCGTGTATATATATATACATGTTTATACATATTAATTTTGTTGAATGTGTAGTTTATCTAATCGAACACGGAATCAGTATGTAATAAATCAAAGGACTGCGACGCTGAAACGTTCCTACGATCTGGTTGCGGCACTTTTACAAATACAACGACTTCTTCATAGTCTGCGTGTAAAAATCAATGTGGCTCAGTAAGTTAGAATTTAAACGTATGTGTGTGTACATAGTGTCATTAAAGTTGTTTCTCTTAACAAAAGTTTGCTTATTAGAAATGGGACGACAGCTTTAATAGAATGTACACATATATTTTTTACAAAAATATTTCAGCTTAAAGAAGAAATATAAATAATTTGTTTAAAATTATATAGAAAGAAAGATCATCCCAAATTGTATCTCTGGGCGAAGAATTGGGAGAAGACGGATTTACCAAAAATAGACATCGAACCGGTACCAATAATGGAAATAACAAAATCAACTAGCGGCACTGACACGGGATCGGAGAGTGTACGACAAACTGAGATAAAAACGGAAGTCAAGTCGTTTATAAAAGACGATCAAGATGAAAAATCAATTGCTTCGGATTCGGAACTAATGAAAATTTTGGAAGAAGACAGCACACATTCTGACGAATCCAAAAAGGAAGACTTGATGAGTTCGCAAAATAGTCATATACTTTTAGACGCATTAACAAGCGGCACTTCTGACGCAAAAGAAAAGAACAATGTGCAAGATGTTACGTCAGACGTTAAAACAGAGAGTACAAGTACAGTATCAAAGACCATTAAAATTAAGACGAAATATATATTCTCTTTAAAATTAGATGAGTTTGATTGAAAGGTTTTGTTTTATTGTTTACATGTAGATTTGTCAACCGAGAAAACCACAATCGATCCTACATCGGAGAAGCTTGACTCAGGACCGCTTAGTAACAGTATGCAACATGAGTCGAGTACAGCTAGTGTAGAAAACGAAATTTCTACACCATTGCAACCTTTCATACCAGAGCCTGAGGCACCAATCGATCCAACTGAATGTCGAATGAGATTGTTGGAGCACATTGAACATTTTCAATGTCATATCGATTCTAAGTTGACGTCAATAGAAGCACAAATTTGTGGTATGTAATAAAAAAAAAAAAAAAAAATACTACTAAATAATATTTTTAGTAATACGAATGTCAAATAAAATGTTTATTATGTAATTTGCAATGCACAGCTCTGGAGGCAATGGATCCAGATGAATTTGAGTCAGATCCACAAGTTCAACCTCGTACCAAACAAACAGTTCAGATGTTACTTCGCGATTTGGGTACACTCAGAAAATTAGCAGCATTATGCTGAAGATGTTAGCAAATTCAACATATATATAGGTATAGAATTATAAAATATGTTGATCTATAAATATATTTCTTATATTGGCATAACAATGAGCAAATATGTGCGTATGTGGGTGCGCGCGTGTTTGTCAGTGCGTATGTGAAAAAGTAATATATGATGTAATATATTAAACTTAACAATTAAATGATATTTTTAAAAAGTCGTTAACTGTGTGTGTATACATCTTGATATGTGATAGATAATGGTATAATCCTCATTTACGTTTTTTCTATACTTATATACATTGATATCAATATATATAAGTATATAAATTTATATTATATATTAATATATATGTCAATATAAAAACGTATGTATAAATCTGTATAAAATTTATTGTTATATGTACATGTGTAGTTTTTATTCTCTGTAAGTAAAAAGTTTAGTTTTTTAGGAATACAATGTATAAAAAGCCAGGCGCAGTCCTATTTATCACAAGATCTGTTATTATCTGTTAATTAATTCCTTTGTCTTTGATATCTTTTTTTGTTGTTAAACTGTTAAGAAATTCGAATTCTACAAACTTGCATGTATGTTTGTTTCCGTTTGATAATGAATCGGAGGTCTTGCATTCTCCGATCAACGTAATCGGCCGCTTATTCCGTTGAAAATGGCCAATCGCGGATGACACTTGTTTATTGACTGGATTAGCTGAATCGGAGCCAAATCCAATCAAAGTCTAAGGTGCGTTCCACTTGTCGCTCGCAACAAGACCAATGATTGCTCGGCGAATGTCTAAAGCGAAACGCCATCGAGAGCGATTCGCGCGTCGCGAATGACAAGCGGAACGTGGCTCGATTTGCGAGCAACGTGGATTCTCGGATGTTGCGTCGCCATGTTTAGCCGATTGGTGACGTCAGCGGTGTGTACTTGCGCGAACATATATACAAAGCGGATCATACAATTCATACAGACTCAGGACAGACGGAGACAGCGGACGGTGCGCAAGTCTGAGAGAGAAAAAGAGCGAACAAGAGGGAAAAGAGACGTGTGCGTGTTCACGACCGCGGCGGCGGCGGCGGCGGCGGCGGCGGCGGTGGTGGTGGTGCTGGTGCACAGCGGTGCAGTCTCGTCAACGTAAAAGCACGTAAAGGACGTGGTGTGTGGGCTCGGCTCGGCTCGACTCGGCTCGCATCGGCTCCGATTCTCCCGCATCCGTTATGACGGCACACACAGTGATCCAGCAGCGCTAAGCGCTCTCTGCGTCTTCGGCCCGTCATCTCTCGCCTCTTGGCGAAAAGACAGGGAAAAAAGGGAGAGGAAGAGGAGAGAAAGAGCGAGAGTGCGCGTATATATCGAACTCTCTTGGCGCACCCTTCGCCCGTTCGTGTTGTGCGCGAGATAAAAAAAAAAAACAGAGAAAAAAGCCGAGAGAGGAAACTAAACGCGATGGAGGCGCGACGTTGCCCGGTTGTCTGATCGCGCTGTGTGAACCACACGGGCTCTCCGGGTGTTGTATATATTCAAGACGGCACTTCGCGGATAGATCGGATATAGTTGAAGACTTTAACTTTAGGTGTGTTCCGCGCCGCGCCATGTGCCGCGCCGTCACCGCTCCGCGTGTGTCTCCTCCCAGTGGATTATCAACGTCGTGCGTGTCGCCGCGATTCATTAAGTGTCGCGCGTAGTCAAGTAGTTGGTTCTCTTGTACGTGGTGTGTGCTTTGTTCATCGGTGCTTCTCGATATTGTTCTCGTGTTGTCAATGCGTTGAGTGCGACGAGTCAACCCGAGTTACGCATTTTTCCCCTTTCTCCGCTCTCTCTTTCTCTCTCTCTCTCTCTCTCGTATTTTTGTCCGGCTTGCGAACGAGCGCGAGCCCTGAAAAAAAAAATAGTGTGAGCGAAAAAGGGAGAAAGATAGGGAGAGAATCTTTGAAGAAAAAAAAAGGAAGCAGTTGAAGATCAACCGGGAAAGAGCGACTCTCTCGTTGGTGTCACTCTCTTTCTTTCTCGGCGAGCCTTCAACGACGAGCAAGAGAGAGATAACGCGAGGGAGCGCGAGTAGCGTATCAAGATGGCGCATAATTTGGCACCGAGCGTCAACTGCTCGCTCGACGACATTGACCTGAACGCTCTGAAGGTATGTAAATACCGTGGATTATTCGCGGTACGCGTTTCGCATGAAAGCGAGAAAGCGCGCCGAGCCGCGTGCCGCCGACGTCGCGTCCCGGCGGCACTGCCCACCTGGACCCGCCTGGTGTCACGCGCATCTCGTTATAACATGGTGATTAACCTCGCGAGAAACACTGACAACGTCGACGACGATGACGACGAGCGACAATGAGAAGAAAAAAGAGGGAGACGTTCTCCTTGAGGAAGTTTCCTCTCTCTCTTTTTCGCTCGCTTGCTCGCTCGCTCGCTCGTCACATTTTATTAATAATATCGTCCGCTGACTATGCGTAAAACCTACGAAAAAAAAAATCGAACAATTGTTCTTCTCGCGCATCCGTAAAATCGTCGGCGTTTGTCAGAGTCGCCGCACCTGTTTCTCGCAAAATGTCGAAAACAAAGTCAATGTGTGCACAGCACGAATCAGCGAGATCTCGATTTTGTATTCTTGCGCGAGATGATTGTCGCGTTAAATAAACAAAAAATTAAAAGTATTACCTCGATGTCATTTGTAAAATTCGATGCTCATTTACCGAGTCTGTGCGAAAATCTGACAGTTGACGAAAACGTCGCACGCGCGCGCGAGAGATGAAAACTTTGTTAACTCTGATGTTTTTCTCTAAGGGTAAAAATCGTTCTAACGAGTAGCAGTTCGATAAGTTTTTGTTTCTCAAGTGAGAAAAGACACACGTTCACTTGTTCACATTACTCAAAGCATTGAAGAGTCGAAATCGTTCTTTGGTGAATTTTCCATAGAAGTAATTAAATGACTGATATGTAGAAATAGATAGAACTGTGATATTAATTGTTTTTTAATGATGTGACGAAATTGCTTCACGTCTCGAGAAGTTAATTAATTGATCAATTGTGTTTTACAGGATCCTGCTGGTATTTTCGAGCTGATAGAAGTGGTTGGAAATGGAACTTACGGCCAAGTTTACAAAGTGAGTAATTCAAACGCAATTTTTTCTTTTGTTCTCATTCACACGTCATCAAACGATTAATCCCAAATTGATTGAACTAGCTTAATTAGCTTTAGTTCTCATTTTCACAGTCTGACAACAATGTGATGATTAATATTTCGAAATTATTCTGCACATATATTTGCAGACAGAACGCGTCTAATTTGTCTAATTTTCATGCGCACATTTATGGTTATCGCACTTCCGTTAGTAATCCATAAATCTTATCTGTCACAGGACTATTATAGTGCGGCCGCCTGTGCTTCCCGTTTGCGTATTTTTATCGCCGAGTTTCGTATCCATCCCGTCCTGTGTAAAGATCTAAAACTCACGCTTGTGCGTTGCGCACGTGGGAAACTTTCATATTTAAAGTGATACGTGCACGCGCGCTCGCGCGTGTGTGCGTGGCGTTGCATTCTCGCGATAATACCTCCTGCTCATTTTACACCTTTGAAAGGCTCTCTCTCTCTCTCTGCTAAACAAACAAATATTGTTCTGCTGCTGTTGTATCGCGGTGAAAACAAAAAGAAAATAAAATAATAACTTCTTCCGCGCGTATATCAAGAAACGGCTTTGCTCCGATTGAATTGGTGATCTTAGAAATAGAGTGAGTCACGTAACAGGAATGTTCACGGGAAATGAGAAAGATCGTCTTTCTCTGTTTAGATGCGAGTTCTTGTGTGTGTTTGTTGAGTACGTTGCGACAATTAGATATTTCTTACATCCCCGAGACAATTAAAGCGGTATAATTGATTTTAAATTCGTACACCGCGAAATGTAACTCAAAATCCGACAGACTCTGGCGACGAGAGAACTCTAAGCAAAATTATATGTAAGAATTGGACATGGGACGGAAAACGTAATATTCCTTCCGTTGGGATGTGGGGAGAGATGAATGCACAGTGCGGTCGAATTACACACAGAGGGAAAGAAGAGAAAAGAAGGAGCTTTATTCTCACCTGTAACAGAGAGCGCGAAGACGATGGTGATTCACTTTGAAAAAATTCTCCTTCACGAGGCCGTCCTTGGAAGAATAACCCGGTGCGAAAAATGCATCGTACGGTCGAGAGAAAGAGAGAGGTCGACCGGAAGGACGCGCGAAGAAGCGTATATACGTATATAATGTCACTAACGTGTCTAGAACAGGCTTCTACTTCAACAGAATCGACAATCATCGGAGTGCATTGCCGTATCTCACGAATCGAAAGTATATACGAATTTGCTGCACAAATTCGCGTACAATTTGATATACTCGTTAAAATAAAAAAACTAGTCGCTCCGAAAATATATTATTTTCTTATCACATTTTATAATATAAATTAATACATAGTTTAATTTAATTAGTTTAATTTAATTTATTGATATACAGTTTTTTAATTATATGATTTTTTTTTCTATGTCATATCATTAATTATGTAAATTCCGTAAATCTTTACGTCGCGCGTTTTGCAACGTTGAAGAGAAACATCCGATCGAAATTAACGAACCACCGTTGATTAATTCGCGCACACAAGCTGCAAACGGGAAAATAAATTCTCTCTTTAGATATATCAAGGGAAGAGACGGCAAATGCGGCACACACACACACACACACACACACACACAGAGCAAGAGATATTACTAATGTTCTCCTCTTACTCCGAACGACATTAAAATGAAAGTTGTTCTGACACAATTAATTCATGTTGTCCGCGCCCAGACGATGCGGCTGTGCTCGTTCGCGCTTCATTCGATCGGCCCGCTTTATCGGTGGAATTGTAGAAAAAAGGAATTCACACGCGCACACACATACAGAGAAAAAGCTGCATATCGCGCGCACGCTGGTTTTACGCGTCTCTCGACGCGGTTCAAAACGAAGCGCAAGTTTTACGCTTAGCTCGCACTTTTATCGGGGTCGAAAAGTGCATTTCGCACGAACATTCCGTTCGTATTCACCCTCCACCTTTTCGCGTTCTTTTCAACCGCTTTACTTTCGCGCTACCGCGAGAGAGGAGATAGACGACGAGAGGAAAGCGCGGAGGAGAAGAGGACGATGACCCGATGACGGCACGAGAGAACGAGCCGAACAACGCGCACGGACACGCGTGAAAAGTCTTCACGCAATAAGCGAAAAAAAAAAAAAAAAAAAAAAGCGAGAGAATTTCAAGAAAAAACTTGATTTAGACGAGCGTTCGATCAAGCGTTTTAACTTAATCGTAGATTTGTTATCGGGTTTCGAAAATGTAACAAAAATGTTGTCTCACGCGACGCGGAGGATTGGAACGCTACGAGGTTGGAACACTTTATAATTCAAACCTCATTTTCGGATAATCGATTCGTTCAGAGAGAAAGAGAGAAAAAGACTGTGAACGAAAACCGCCATCGATCCTCCTTTCCGCGAGGTGTTATTTGTCGTTGCTGACGCAACGGTAATCGAAAAATGATGATTTTATCGATGTCTCTTGTGTTGACACAATGCATTGTCAGATAAACGCGCATTTTCTGGAGTGTCGTAATGTTCGGTATCCGGGCATCTCTGATGAACGCTGTTCCGATAAGTGAGGTTCCATTTCAAGCCCCACATATGCTTTATCTGTAGGTTTTTCGTTGCGTTTCTTTATTGTACAATTACAAGACACGTGAAAACATCTCTTTTCCGACGTTTAAAAACTTCCCCCGTTCCTTTTTCCGGAGAAACTCTCTCTCGCGCGTTTTTGATTCTGTCGTTCTGCATCGGAAACTCTCGAGTTCCACATCGAGTCAAGTGACGACGTTTCGACGTAGGTGGAGAATTCAGAGACGCGCGGATATTAGAGCTACCGCGCGGGCCTGCTGCCATTCGTTCAAACGAGCGAGCGAAAGACGCGGGGACTGCGAGTCGATTCTTTTTGAGAGAATAGAGACGGTCGCGAGAGACGCATATATATATATCCGCACACATAGTGCGCGTGGCTTATGCTTGTGGCTTTGTAGTTGAAAAAAAAAAAAAAGACTGAATATATGAAGCATGCGGTGAAGCTTTTTTTCCGCCGCACACTCACACACACACACACACACATTACCTCCTCTCCTCGTGTCCCCGGTCTATCCTTTAATAGCTGAAGAAAATGAGATGCTTAACAAAGATGAGGGGGTGTACAAACGTTCCGCGTCAACTGTGTATGTGCGTCATTGTCTTTTAATAATATCATCATACATGTGGATATTGGGGAAATACAGCTGATCGGTTTGATCGCGTTTGAGAGAAAGAAAAAGAGTAAACGACGAGAGAGAGAGAGAGAGAGAGAGAGAGAGTGGGTGAATAACTCTACCACCCCTCTCTCGCGCGCGTGCGACGGAATTGTATTCTTTGTAAAAGAATTATTTATCCGATGGTCAGAAAAAAAAAAAGCTTCGTAAGATAACGCCGGACGATAGTGGCGTATCACACCGGTACGTTATTTCGTCATTGTTGTAGCGCTATAGGGGCTTGTGTGTTTAACGGATGATAATGACAATGCACTTTTCTGCTCCGCAGGGTCGGCACACCAAGACTGGTCAGCTGGCGGCCATCAAGGTCATGGACGTCACGGAGGCAAGTATCCGATTGTGCGCGCACGGCGAAGCACGACTTAATTACTTTCTCGTTTGGAGTGATTCAATGGGAGGATTAGCTCTTCTTAGCTTCATTCTTCGAGAAGCGGAGTGTGTTGCGGTTTGTTGCAACTACTACCGTTCTCTCGGAAATGAGCTTTGTGAAAGAGAAAGATGGATATGTGTGACTGAGACGCGTTATTTTGTGAAAGGCGAGACACATTGTGATTTTACTTTTGGTTAGTCGAAGAAAAAGAAATTTTCTTTCAGTTCTCGGAAAATAGACCGTTCCACAACCGCAGTTAGATAAATTTTTATCAGCAGCCTCGACGTAAAGTCTATGTGATATACACAAAACTGATTCCGGAATCAGTGCTGCATGTATTCCCACTATCGATGGAGGACAAAGACCATTTCTATGAATGTGCGATATAAGGCGTGTTACTCAACAATTCTTGGAATCTAAGAGATGCGTTTATTTTATTAAAGCTACAAAAACACGCGTTTTCTCTTCAACGGACACAAGATATTAATTACGCGAAGATATATTTTATCTGAATGAAGTATTTTCCGAGTAAATAGGTGATAAAAGTTTTATTTGTACTAATTGTTTTTTTATTTGTAATATTTCCTCAAACGTGCGTCGTCTCGTCGTCGTTTCTTTCCGCATGTCGATCGCTCAAAACTTTCCGCAAAAGCGTCGGGCAAATTCAACGATTACAATTTGCGTATCCATCTTGCTCTTCTTTCTCTTTCTTCTTGCGAACGTTCCCTCATTTCTTTTCTCTCGTGCAACGCGCGAGTAAAGCCTCGGTTCTACTTACCTACTTTAACAAACAGTAGAGACTGCTTTTCCAAACAAACCGAAAGAAATTTTCACATTCTCTAATAATTGTTTTGCTTTCTGAAAACATCTGATGATTGTTTTAATAGTCCGTGTTCGTAAAGTTTGTTTTTCTTATAATTTCAAAATGTACGGCTGAAGTTTACAGTTTTTTAATAATTATATAAACAACGCTCGCACGTACAATAGCTAAATGGTTTTTTTTTTTAAGAATAAGAATTTGTTTAAAGAAATCACAATATTTTAAAATTTAATGTTAAATGTACCTGCGCTGTTTTGTATTTTTAAAATAATATGTAATTCCTTATTTAACATATGTAGACATAACTTAATTGCATGCATATGGTTTAACAAGATGCTTATTGTTGCAGGATGAAGAGGAAGAAATTAAGTTGGAAATAAATGTACTCAAACGGGTGAGTGAGTGCGCACACACACACGAATACCGTAAAGCGTTAGATCATTGGCGGAATAAATTAATGCAAATGAGTCTTTTTATATTGCGCAGTACTCGAATCATAGGAATATAGCTACGTATTACGGTGCCTTCGTAAAGAAGTCATCGCCCGGTAAAGACGATCAATTATGGCTGGTTATGGAATATTGCGGAGCTGGCTCCGTCACGGATCTTGTCAAGTCAACCAAGGGTCAGAGCTTGAAAGAGGAATGGATAGCCTATATCTCGCGAGAAATATTGAGAGGACTTAGTTATCTTCATAGCAATAAAGTTATCCACAGGGATATCAAGGGACAAAATGTTTTGTTGACTGACAACGCGGAAGTCAAACTCGGTAAGATTAATTCGGACATTAGATACAAGTCTGTTGTATCTGTGTTATTTCTCATATTTCTCATGTTTGTTTCTTGTTTTCAGTTGATTTCGGCGTTAGCGCACAATTGGACAGGACGATAGGTAGAAGAAATACGTTTATTGGCACACCTTACTGGATGGCTCCAGAAGTTATTGCTTGTGACGAGAATCCAGACGCCACTTACGACAATAGAAGTGACCTTTGGTCGCTTGGAATTACTGCTCTAGAAATGGCTGAATCACAACCTCCGCTCTGCGATCTACATCCCATGAGAGTGAGTCTTCCTTTTTAACGATATTGTTAAATAATATTATTGATTTATATTTAAAGTAATTATTAACATTTAAAACGTTACGTGTTTATAATCTTATCGTTAAACAGGCTTTGTTCCTGATTCCTCGTAATCCCCCGCCACGACTCAAATCGAAGAAATGGGCTAAAAAGTTTCACGGATTTATCGAAACGGTGCTGGTAAAGGATTACCATCAGAGACCTTACACAGAACAGCTTCTTAAACATCCGTTTATACGGGACCAACCTACGGAAAGACAAGTTAGAATACAGCTGAAAGACCACATTGATCGTTGTAAAAAACGCAAACAGGAGAAAGGTGCGAAAATAGTTAAAGTTGCTTTTAGAGTTAAACTTGCTTCGGTACGTTGTATCATGTGTTTCGTTGTTCTCATTATAGAGAGGGACGACTATCGATATAGCGGTAGTGAAAACGAAGAAGATGAACCGGCATTGGCCGGCGAACCGTCGTCCATAGTTCAAGCACCTGGAGGTGATACGTTGCGCCGTAACTTCCAACAAATTCAGGAAGGCAGAACATTGACGCAGGATGTACCTCCTCAAGCGCCTGCCGTAAAAGAGAAACCAGGAAGCAGATCTCAGAGAGAAGTGCCTGAACCTGGACCACCCGCAAGACCCGCCATACCGCATAGACTAATAGGTAGGTTTGATCTTCTTTTCTCAAAGTATTATAATAAGAGATGCATCATAAAATGCCGATATTTGGAAATAGTGGTGCCAGATCCGCAACCACCGTCTCGGCCATTACCTCCGACACCTCGAGACGACCCTCGGCAACCGCACAAAGTGTCCACGCCGCCTTCTAATCATCAGCCACCTGCTGGAGGAGGAGGTAGCGGAGGATCCGGGGGACAGCCCGCGCCTCAAAGGAATAGTGTCTTTAAACCTATGGTATGTCTTTTACGAGCAGATTTGCACTTTTTCGTAATGTGTCCGAATCCCCTCTCTGAACGTCCGCAGATCAAACGATTCCTTTCTTTCTATTACATTGTGCGAATAAAAAGTCATTTTTTTTATAAATAGACACGAATAAGAAGTATAGATGACCAGATCTGTAGAAAGGCATATGCTGTCGTTACCTTTTCTTTGCAGTTTTGCCTCAAATTTGTATTTTTATCGATCCAGTTATACATTCTCTACACTCTATATACATAAATGCATAGTTTTCACTCTGTATGTTCCTCTTCTTCTCTTGCAATATATATACATATACATATATTACATACTTGCAATATATACACACACATATATATATATATATATTATATATATCTATTTAATTGCACGCGTTCTCTATTTTGCTACTGCCGTCATTGGCGTACACGCTGATGCGTTCTATTATTCTACTATTCCTGGCACTCGAATTTGGAATGTATTTGGTTTTTTATTTCTTTTCTATGTTCACACCTACTCCCCGTAGCTGCCGCCGAAGAAGCCAGAGGTAAGGTGACACGCACACTTCATTATATATATATATATATATCTTTCTGTCTCTGTTACATATATCTCTGTTACTAACAATTAATTTTCTCGCAAACGCTTGCATAACACGAGTGATTTAGTAATAAAAATCAGTGCAGAAAATTGATCTTTATTGGTTTCTGCGACTTATGTGGAAGTACGTAGTCATTTGTCATATTGATAAATTTATGAAGAATATGACAAATAAATTTTAATATTAAACTTTCTCTTTTTTTTTTTTCACAGTAAATATACATTTTTCTCTTTTCTAAGTTCAATTTAATAGTTTTTTTACATTAAATGTATATCAAACACATTAATACGTGATTCTTTTTATAAAAAATATAAACTGCGCTGATTAATTATTAAATTTATCTATTTAATAATGTACGTAAACGAAGCATCTCCTTTCAATAACTCTTCGCTTGAGCGCTTGCACCGTTCCATATTGATCTCTGACCGACTACATGGATATTTTGGTCAGTAAGATTGTACATGTGTTTAGATCTACATACACACAACACGTTTGTTGGTGTTTCGAGAAATAATATCGTTTGAATTTGGGTTTGCGTCATTGAAATATATAAGCGTACCAGGGTCAGCTATTTACTGTTAAAGCGATGTAATTATGTCAAACTAATTGATGCATAAGTGGTCTATTAAATATAGAGAACACACACCCGATTAACTTCCCCCAAATTGAAAGTACAAGAAAAGTTTCGTTTGAGTTTCGTTTGAGTTCCGTTTTTAATTTTAAAAAGGACATACATAATACAGAGAAGAAAGTTTTTTCTCGAGATCGTATTAATTTTTTTATTTCCAAACTTTTAACATAATTTTTTTTCTCTCATGAAGTTTTCCTTTTTTTTTTGTAATTATTAAGAGAAATGTATCTCTCTTGTGTTTCTGAATGTCATAAACACAGTATCGAAGTTAATTGTCGATATTATGGTCAGCTTTCTTTTCATTTGCTACTAATTTGTGCGTATAATATTTCAGTCAAACGTGTTGCGTTTGCAATACTAACATTGATGCAAGATGATTTCGAAACAAGACCAAAGAAGCATATTCTGGTCTCGCATTAATAATAAGAAAAAAAGAACGTGTGTAAATGCAAAGATGCTTTTGTTTCAAATTAGAAATATTTACGTAGAAAATAAAATTTCTACGTAACGTTTTTATTTGTAAAATGAGATTGTTCTCTTCCACAATTTTGGCTTTTTCGGAATTATCCTGTTTAAAATATATAGAGGCAGCAGTTTTGCTTTTAAATGCACAACTTTGTGTTCTCTTGGACATTTTTATATCCTCGCCTTTCTACCTTGTTTGGCTGTGTCTGGTGGTGGCTTCTAGCAAACAAAAAAAAAAAAAAAAAAAGATTTCCCAAAAGGTATCTCGGAACAGTGACTAACGGGGTTGTGCGTGTATGCGTGTGGGTGATAGGACATGGAGATACTGGCTGCTCAACTCATCGAGCTTGGTGTGTCACAGGGCCCCGAGGCCCCGCCAAGGCCAAACAGACAGCATAAGGGCCCTACAGCCTCGTCTACATCGAATTCGGTGCAGCCTGCAGTTGGTAACGATCAGAACAACAAACAGATGCCGCAATCTTCCAGTATTCTCGATCAAGTAAGCGATTGGAGTCGCGGATTGAACCACGGCTGATATAATTCAGCAGCAAAATTCAATTTACACGTCTGCATCTCCGTATTCCCATCATAGTTACATTATTCCTTTTCGTTTTACTTTGTCCTTTTTACTTCGTGAGACACGCATATGTGTAAACAATGTCTTTCGTCTAGATCGAGGTAAAAAATTATATATACAAAGTTGCTCAAAGTTTAATTGTATCATACGGACGAGAAGGACGCGCTAAAGACGATGTGTTAATTTATCGTTCTAGGCTCTGTCGATCGAGAGTGACAGCGATGACGATCTCGAGGACGCTGGAGGAAACAACTTGAGAAACGACGGTACTTTACTGGCTAGCGATCCGCCCAAGCCGCTGTAAGTAAACGGAATTTACCGCTTTGTAACATTCGATCGGGTTGTAACAAATGTTTTACTTGGGTTTTCATAAATGAACGGTCACACACAATTGGTACTCGCTATATTAAGATCTCGCATTAATGCATAAAAAAAAAAACAAAAAAGAAATCATATGTGTGTATAATTTTAGTACATATTAATCTTACTAATATATTAATCATTTGTATTAATAATCTCTTACTAATGAATATGTCATTTCATTTTCATCTTCCATCATGCCTATCCCACGCTTCAACATTTTACGTCATATGGTCGCCTTGGTCGTCTCGCCTCGCCTCGCCTCGTCTCCCGACACTGGCAACGCATTACCTGTGCTTCACATCCACGTCGTCCACGTCGTTTAACTTCAATCTTTATTTCCATCTCTGCAGTCCCGAATTTTCTCCTTTCAGACCGTCGTCGGACTCGTCGTCGTCGTCCTCGCACAATGCTCAAAACTCCCATCACGAGGATAAGCCAAAAGGTACGAAGACCACTTTCACGGGAACAATTGTTAAAAGACTTCCGATCTCTCTCGGACTGTCGGACGCTGACTAGGAGCTGGATTGTTTGCACGCGTTTGTTTTTAATGCTCTCTCATGTGATCTTTACAGGAGGTGCGCCGAATCGTCCGCTCCCGCCTACCCCCGACGAAGAAGAATCGGGAGATCGCACGCTAGTCATGAAACGAGTGAGTATTTTTTTTTCTTTCCTAAGATATTGCAATGCAAGCTAAATATTTTATTATACATATATATTCGTAGATTTCTTCTCTTACGTTCGGATATATATTTCGTTTCGGTGTAACTTGAAATTTCTATATATATATATATATATATATATATATCGTTGGTATGTAACGTTACAAAATTTGTGTAATCGTGTTTTTCAGTAGTTCGCAAAACGAAGCAATCGACGTTTTTTCTTTTCTCTTTCTGTTTCTGCTCCGTGTTAGTATTTGATTGATCTGTTGTGACGGCGCGCAAAGACGCACTCTCGAAGAGAGAAAAGGAAATGCGCGACAATTGCGATGCATATTTTGTTGGTTTTTCTTTCTTTTTTTTTTTTGTAAATATGTATACGTATACATTAACCGATAATCAGGACTAATTCAGTGGTTTATATATACATATATATATATATACACATTGTCCGCTCCCTTCATTGTTTCGCTCTACGTCTCGTCAGGACTGAAACTTTTGTATAATCCAAGCGAGCACACTATGGTGCACTTGCCTTGTGTCTGTACTTTTGCCGCTGTCGTACGATACACTTATGCACATTCATATACGAACGATGAACACGTATTTGCTGAATATAGAGACTATATTGCTTCGGTGATGAAGCTGCAATAAATGTATCGCATCATTGTCTCTCTCCTTTTTTTTCTTTTTTTTTCTTTTTATTCTAATCCTGTATTTTTTTTTTGTTTTTTTTTTGTTTTTATGTATCTCTTGACTTGATTTTTCGTCGCACGCTCTTCCGAGATCTTTAATTTGGATCATAGACTCTCACCGTCGCAAAATAGTCGTTGTTTACTTTTATATTGTATCATTACACTCCATTATCATCATCATCATCATCATCATCATCATTATCATCATCGAAACAATCATCGTTTCACGTTATTATTATCGCACGCATATTTTTTCTTGGTTTTTTTTCTCTGTCACCGTACCATTACCCTCGCCATCGTACGCGCACTCTAGAAACTTAGTCAGATGTCAGACGATCGTGCAACGGCTAGCGGCAACCGACGTTCCGAAATAGACGAGCAGCTCCTCCTGAAAGAGTGGGATTTCACCCGCTTCTTTCAGGGTTTTAACGAAAAGTTGGATAAAATGAAACAGGAGCACCAGCAAGATGCGGCCGGTCAAGCGAGCAAGTCCGGATCCAATGAGGATCGCTCGTCCTCGTCTAGCGAGAGAACACTCAAGAAGCAAGAGCAGTTAGCACGAAGGAAACACGAGCAACAACAACATCATCATCATCATCATCAACAACAACAACAACAAAAGCAACAGCAATTGAAGCCGGTTCACAGGCGGCAAGAGAGCGACTCGAAATTGGGCAATGCGTCAAGCGCTTTCGCACGTGCCTTCCGCCGCGAGAACTCGGACTTTTTCCCGTCGGCGAGGCATTCGGCGTATCTACAAAAATCGTCCGACTCCTCGAGGTCTAGTATATTCGCTAGCGGTAATCGACGCGGAAGCGAGATAAGCGTCGCCGGTATTGTCGGTGAGAAAGGCGACGGTCTCAATTCCGGAGAACCGATTCTGACGGACTTCTTGCTGAGCCGCGACGGGCTTCAGAGGCCCAGGAGAGAAAAGACCGAAAGTAACATCGTTTTCGATCGTCTTCGTAGTAGATACGAGGCGAGGAGGTACGATTTGGGACGTGATAAAGACGAGAACGCAAGAAGACGCAGTTGTAGACCCTCGGACGCTACTACGGCCTCTGCCGTAGTCGAGGATGCGGGAACGATTAAGTCCACGGCCAGTACGACGGCCAGCGAGTACAGCCCTGTTGTTACCCAGGTCAGTCCCCTAAAGTCGAGTCCTGCGAATCGCGAGCCCGAGTTGCGGAAAAAAACCTTCGTAAGCCATTCGCGAGTCCTGCCTGTGTGCTTGCCTGAAAGAAAACAAAACCTTCCTCCAAATTACCCTCATATTATCTGTATTTTCTGCCTGACGTTTTTTGGTTTTTTTTTCTCTCCTCCCTATCTCTCGTCCGTCTCCGAAAATTCCAAACATCGAAGTGTCTATAATACATCGAAATATGATAAATAATATCTTATTTATTCCGCGTAATTCACACAGTTTGTTGCTTTGTTTCTTTTTTTTTTGTTAACTAACAAAACCGTCACACTACGTGACATACACATTCACGTAGACACTTTGATCTTTTTTTTTTTTTCATATTTCTCCTGAAAAAAAAACAACCATTGTGACTGATTTTTCGACATCCAGCAGCATATAACAATTACATAGAAAGCTAGTCAGCTACGCTCGACTCTTAGACGCATATTTCATTTCTTTCTCTCTCTGTGTCATCGTTTCATTTTCACGACTTGTCGAATTAGTAGCAACAATTACATTTAATTAATTACTCTAGTGCTCTATATTCATCATTAGCAGTATTAATACCACATTTCTCATATATTACTCTTCTCCGACTAGATTGTTTCATGGGTTTTTCACTTAATAAAAATAACTACACTGGAACTTACTTTTTAAGCGCAACGTTAGAATACATTAATTAATTATACGTTTTATTACTAATTCCGCCACTCTACTAGCGCACATTACTATTTATCTATCATTTATTGTCGTATTAATTTTAACTATTTCCGTTATAATTACTACCAACACTGTTACACCATTTTTACTATACCTCTACTACTATTTACTACTATTATTGTTAGCGCTGTAACTAGTGTCTCTTTTACAAATTAAGAACTTGGAAGATTCACACACTCTGGGAGATGCTGCTGATACCAAATAATATCTTATTCACTTACTGACAATTTTTCTTTCACAACAAGAGGCTTTTTGCAAACGTATTTACCGAGTAGCACATCGACTCGTTTTTTTTTTTTTTCTTTCTATCACATCCGAGTTCCTTAATCCTCGTGTTATGATTTTGTGCAAATCACTGCTGCTTCATTCAGAATTTTTTTTATCTCTCAACATGGGCTTCATGACACAACACACGTCTGTCTCATTTACACGTGGTTGTGGGATTTCTCTCGCGGATATTTATTAATGAAAAAAAAAAAAAAAAACAAACCGACACAAAAAGCGATGTCGAATTATTAATTATGCTACTCCGTAAATCCGATTCCTTTGTTTTTTTTTTTTTTCCATTTCATTGCTAGGTCCTTTTTCGATCCCTGGCAAATGAGTCTCGTCCTCTGTTGTTCGAGTGATTTACTATATACTCTCATGCAGCAAAAAAAAAGACAAAAGAAATAAAACAAAAATCCGACAAACATCACTTCCACGACGACGGAAACACGACGTGAAATCTGCGACCGAACCGAAGGAATAACTGCGTGGAATTTGTTTGGGATACTCGACAACGTCTAATCGGCGCAGCGACACGTCGCGGGATTCGGAAAATAAATAAATAAAAACGGATAAAAAAATCGTAATGGTGAATCACCAAGACGTTTTTTCCAATTGTGTTAACGCGTCTCTTCTTTTTTTTTCTGGAGCACATTTCTTTATTTCATTTTTGTTCTGTCTGTTGAAATATAAATTCGAGTAGACGTCGTTTCTTAAAATTCACGACATCTCGAGATCTTTTTCGTGTGCGAAAACACGACGGTAATCATATGCATCTTATGCGAGATTAATTGTGAATTTATTTTATATTCTAACTATATTATACGACGCTTCTCAAACATGTTTGTTTTTTATTTGATATTTATTTATGTGAGATTATGTGTGTGCATCGAATTTGTGTTAATATCTTGTGTAAAAACTTTTATTAACATTTTACACTTCGCCGAGAAATGATCATAAGCGGATGTCTTCTCAAAATTTTATTTTTCTATTACTTTTCTCTGTACTAACGAGCTATCAGCTGACCTTGAACATGACAATTGCGTTGACGTACCTGGACGACGCTAAAAGTCCTCCTTCGTATATACACGAGAGGCCGGGATACGTTGCTAGAAAGAAAGTACAAATTACGCCGCATTACGTCGCATTTTTCACATATCAATCTCGATGCTTTGAGACTGAGGTTTTTGTAATCTCGAGAACAAGAGAGAGAGAGAGAGAGAGAGAAAGAGAGTCGGGAAGAATGGGAAATCGAGAAAGAAATGAGAGAAAGAGAAGAGGAGAGAGAGATTGCGAGAAAGAAAGAGAAAACGTGAGAGTAATAATTATCAACAATCGACCCCCTAAAACGTGTACCGGGGACTTTGTGTTCTGCCATCCTCTTGCATTGCACGCATAATCCCGAGACGAATAGAGGGAAGTAGAGAGAGAGGAAAGAAAGAAATATAAAACTGTCGCGAAACAAAGAGTGAGGAGAAAAGAATGGCATTGAAGCAGAGAGAAAGAGAGAGAGAGAGAGAGGTTGAGAGCAGCCGAGAGAAAAAGGAAAAATACATAGAAATGACAGTGGATTACCATGCGAAACGTCGTACGAGTTTTATTACACATCGTGTCTTGCATGAAGCTTGCGCTACAAAACAAAAGTATGCCTCGAGATCCACCCCCTCCCCCAAAACGCTCATATATGTATTACACACTGACCCATTTCAGTGTCTCTCTCCGTGTTTTGCAAGCACGTGTGCTAAGCATGCTTTATTTTGTCTTTATGTGTCTGAGCATGTAGCGATTTTGTGTTTACTCTCATTGCCCATTTAGCGCGAGATTAACCACGCGTCGGAGAAAGAGAAAAGCTGAAAACGCGCCGAGAATTCGTCAGCGCGATATTTAGGTCTGATGCCACCACCCTCTTGGGGAGAGGAAGGTGAAAAATTTCAGAGAATCGAGTGTAATGAGACAACGGTTGCGCGTTCAGTTTTTCCGGCGACCATTTTCGAGACACAAAAAAGCGTAAAGTTTACTATAAAAGTTGGAAATATATACTAGTATTCGTATTTATTTATCACATATGTATTGTTGGTCTGTGTGTGTGTGTGTGTGTATGTAGTACCTTTACTGATTATTATTCTACATATTTGTTTTAGGTTTAAATACTGTAAATATTGTCTCTTGTGTCTTTTTGATGTATGTCGGAATACAAACGACAGATGTAAATTGTTCGGCGAATTAGTTAATGTGTTAAATAAGTTAAATACGATCGAGAAAATAGCTTAATTGACTGTTGGCATGACTGCGGTTTTTTTTTTTTTTTTTTTTTTCTTGTTGCGTGTTTGTGAGAAAAACTTAACTTGGTAATTATACGTTTTAGACTGCACTCTGTGTCGAAATAAGTTTCTCAACACATTGTATAATATTTTTTTTTACATTTTTTATTTTCTATTTTTTTACAGCTTTACTCGTGCTTTTCCGTGCAGCGTCCGATTCTCTTTCATTGTTTCCGCTTGTCTCTCTCTCTCTCTCTCTCCCCCTTCCTCTCTTCCGCTTCTCCTCGTGAACGTTAATCTTCACGCTTTCATATAATTTCACCGTCCTCTTCTCACATTATTTCTCCCTGTTAATCATCGATTCCCCTTCTCAATTCCTACCCTTCGATGTTAGCATTTTTTATTGTTGTTCCGTCTGTATCTAATCTGCGTAACTTGTCTCTTTTCTCTTGTATCTGCATCGCAATATCGGGGATCTGAATTCGTAATTTCAAGTAAGTGAATTGAGAGTAGTAATAAAAATCTAAATTTCATTTGCGCGAAGTTTGAGAAGAGAACAAAAAGAGGGAAAAAAGAATCCTGCGAAAGACAAACTTAAAAAAAAAAAAAAAAAAAAGAAAACGAATTCAGATCCTTGATGGAGTTTTCTCTCAAGTCTTTTATCTTCCTTTTCTTTTTTTCTTTCGCTATCTCAACTGGAACATTTCAAACGGAGAATTGCTGATTTGCAGAATCGCGAGGGTGGAGATCGTTCGAGAAGCGGGGGTGGCGGTGATTTCCAGAGGTCCGACTCGTCCCCAGGTTCACGGCCCAGTTCGGTATTACCGGATCTCTTGACCTCTTCACCGGGTCAACGGCAGGACAAGTCAACTAGCGAGGAGGTCAGATTCATCTGTCTATATCTCTCTCTATTGATATCTCTCTATTTTACTTACATAGCGATTTATGCGCGTACTCGCGCGACACTTTGTGTCTCTCTTTCTCGGCAGAGACAGCCAGAGATAGATTGGCGTTGCGAGATGGAACAACAAGCGCGTTACTGAGAAATTTATATTACGTTGCTCGGAAAAACCGTTGCCGTCGCGACGGAGTACGGAGGGATGTGACATCTCGAAGAGATTTGCCTGTGCGATTCTATCACGCCGGTGATATATCGAGCGAGTGCGCGCATATACGATTTGCCACAACTCACATTTTATTTCCACTTTTATTATTATACGAAATGCCTTCTTTATATGTTGCGTCTCGAGGCGTGAGTCTTGTGAACGATGTGACGTATATGTAACGTCGTTAACGTTAATACACACACACATATGTGTGTATACAGAATGTTTAAAAACAAAGGTAAAATATTTTAAATCGATTTAACATGTCCCAAGATAAGTCGAAAAATTTTTAATGGGTTTTGCAAATGAGCCGTTTTTAAAGTTTTGTTTTTTTGTTTTTATTTTTTGTTTTTTTTTTGTATTTATCTATTTTTATTATAATTTATATTTATTACAAAAATATACAGCTGATGTTTTGTCTTACTTTATTGAAGAAAATGAGCCTACGCAGGCTCTGCATCTTCTCTAATAATAATGTAACGCGAAACACCAGCTGTGTTATTTTTTGCATTAAATTGAAATAAATATATCAAAAACACAAAAGAATAAAACTATCTCAAAAACGAAACTATGTTGGACATTAAGACTTTTCGGCTTATTTTGGAGCACTACTAAGTTCCTTTAAAAAATATTTCACTTTTGTCTTACATAAAACACCCTGTATACATATGACAATCGATAAAAGATCTTGAATGAGTTTTATCCTTTCGTTTATAAGTAGCAATGAGAATGCTTTTTTTTCCGTTACACCAAATTGTTCCGAGAAAGTAATTGCTTTTTGATTGGATCAAGATTATCTTTCTTATATACTGTGTATATTTATTATCGATTATTATTCTAATAAGCATACATATCGCAAAATAGGTACGTAGTTACGCGTATAGTGTACTGTGTTTACCCGCAAACCTGATTTAGACATGTCACACACATTTTATACCAGGTTCGAAGACAGACTAGTGGCAACGATGTAGTAACGGTACAACGTATATACCTATATAATTAATACATATATACATTTATTCGACGCTTTTTGATATTTTGGAACAAGCAAGTCGCGCATTTTTATATACGCGATATTACATTATTATATTTTATACATAAATGTGTTTAAGTTTGAGGGTTTACACAGAGAGAGAGAGAGGGGGCGGCTTATGCTTTGTGTCAATGTCTTGTTAATTGTCCGTGATTTAGTCTATAAAAGTGCATTTTGTTGACTATATATTATCTCGTATCTCGATCTGTTGTTTCGTGATTCTTTTAGGTTGCATTCTCACTTCGTTATATAAATTAGCAATTTTGGTAAACAATTAGATCTTGATTCAGTTTTTGTTTTTGTTTTATTTATTTATTTTTTTTTTTTTATGTGCATAAAAAGAAAATTGTGTACGAGAGTCTCGTGAGAAGAAATTTGATTTGCATTTGTTACGTGATATTAGTTGGAACGAGAGACGAGTTCTCTGTGAGTTCGAGAGTTTTTAGTGAACAAACATTTTCAGTTCTTAGAGAAAAACATTTATATTTTTTGTTTTTGCTGGAGTCGTGTTGTTTTCCACTCTGGTTACGAGAAATGTTTTAGAAAAAAAAAAAAAAAAAAAGAAAGAGAGAGAGAGAGAGAGTTACCACTAGTCTACGTAACGGTTCAGGAGAAAAATCGTTCTTTGTGCGTCACTCTTTTCACTCCTGTCTCCTATCAAGTTCACGTCGAGGGCGAAATTCTTTGCGATTTTCAATGGTTCGTACATACATGTGATTCGTGTAAAAAAAATTACAGTGTGCTTCCTATATATAGCGTATGTATACACAATATGAAATCTTTATAAATATTCTCTTTTTCTAAGCATTTGTCTCTCAGCTTTTTATCACGGAAACAATTTCTCGCACGCGCGTGAGAACACGTGAATCTTCTTCATTTTTTCTCCCCTCCTCACTTTTAGACGTGTTACTCGAAAGGAGTTGTTAAGTGTGTCAAAGAGGTAAAAAAAAAAAAAAAACTGCTTCGATTTTTACACGGCTTTATGCGAGAGCACCGTATCTCAAACAACAACCTTTTATTGGCAAAAATCCACGTGCAAGAAGAGACGTGAGGGTCGCGAAATACAATTTTGTTTTTATAACAAGTCGAGTTTTTAATCGGACCTGATGTTGCAGAAGCTCTCTTTTTTTTCTTTTTTTGACACGATCACGCTTTACACGATCATTAGGATCGTATATACATGGCCATACGCCACACATGTCTCTGTTTTCACGTGCGATCTCTATAAGCGTCAATTGTACGGTTGTCAGCGTGACTAATTCAGGATTATGTTGTGTGTTGTGGGACACGCGGGAGCTCTAACCCGAAGGGCAGGGCCCTCTACTGACCATTCCAATCCCAATACTAATTACAAAAATGTAAGTATCTATCCGTATTCCACATTTACAAATTTTTCAACAAAAAAAAAAGAAAACATTGTTTTCTCCCTCTATTTCCTCCCCGCGCGTGTTGCAACACGCGCGAAAAGAGGAGATAGACGGGACAAGAACAGAATCGTGTTGTTTTGCTCTCTCTCGAGATCGTATTGATCTTTTTGTTATTTTTTCTTTTAATTATCTATGCACCGCGAGATGAATGCCAGTTTTTGTGCGCAGGTCTTCGTTTTTTTTTTAATACATATATAATAATCCTCTTTAGTTTGGTTTGTGGGATTCTACTCTTGAACATTCTTGGTGTTTCAACACAATATTAAAAAATATTAAAAAAAAACAACAACAACAATCTCTAACACCCGACCGCGATCACCGTTGCTTTTCGTTCTCACATCTCTCTCTTCCTTCTTCTGTCCTTTAACTCTGAATTTTGTTTCGTGAAACGTGCGACAACACATGCGAAAAAAAAAAAAAACAACAACGAATCGCGTGTTTCACGACGCGCAAATGGTCTTCTAATCTCTAATTGAATGCGTACTTGAGAATCATAATGAAGCAGTGACAATATAATATAATATAATGATATATACATGTAGTTGTGGATGCTTGATTGAACATAGATTTGTTGAGTTGACGAATCTCTGCTTGAATCCTCCCCCTTTTAACGCGCATCCTTTTTACCACGTAGCGGTTACATGTGAATGTGTTTTTTTTTTTTTTTTTTTTTTTTTTTTTTAATACTTTTGTTACACACGACTTTGTGCATACAAAGGCTTTAATTTGCAATTGAGAGGTAACATCTGTTTGTTGGGAGAATGTTACGTAGATTACTTCTCGCATATTTGAATCGTCGTTTGATTTGTTCCTTCTTTT
This sequence comes from Pseudomyrmex flavicornis, assembly GCA_014825475.1. Taxonomy (NCBI): domain Eukaryota; kingdom Metazoa; phylum Arthropoda; class Insecta; order Hymenoptera; family Formicidae; genus Pseudomyrmex; species Pseudomyrmex flavicornis. The sequence continues at coordinate 51,015 of QVNW01001895.1, forward strand.
TTCTCTCTCTGACTTCCTTGTTTGTCTTCTCTTTGCATGTTGTTCGCTCACTATTGAAACTTTTCAACGCGTTTCCCGCAACTGCATACCTTTCCTTACTCGTAACTTGATTGTGTTTGCTGGTTTTGTCTGGGTTTGGAGATAAATTTTCTTACAGTACTTTTTTAACATCTTTTTTGCGTGTACCAAGTAGAGTGTTCTTTTTTTTTTATTTTTTTTTTTTTTTTTTTGCGCCAGCATTTTGACGTGCGCGTTCGCCTGGTAGAGTAAACTCTCTTAAACGGCAAAGTCATCTCTGTTGCAGTACCGACAAGCGGTGAAATCACCTCCTCCGTTTGCGCTCCAACAGAAACAGAGATCTTTCCTCACATTCGGATTCGGAGCCGGTCCGGCGAGAAGAGAGTCCCACGTGAACGTTAACGTGACTCCCACCAGTCATGACGTAGCGTCGGATACGCCGGAGATACGCAAATATAAGAAACGCTTTAACAGTGAAATTCTTTGTGCCGCATTATGGGGTACGTACGGGAGGGATACACAAACACACACAGTCTTTATCGCGATTCTTCGAATCTCGCGATCGATTTGAGGATATGACTTGAAGATATGATTGATTCGTCGTTTCCGTAGGAGTGAATCTATTAATCGGAACCGAGAACGGCCTGATGTTGCTGGACAGAAGCGGACAGGGTAAGGTTTATCAGTTGATCAACAGAAGACGTTTCCAACAGATGGAAGTTCTTGAGGGTCAAAACATCTTGGTGACAATCAGCGGTAAGAAAAACAGAGTACGCGTGTACTATCTGTCTTGGTTGAAGAGCAAGATTCTGCGAACGGATGGTCACAGCGATGTAAGTTTTCGTTTACGTCAAGAGATCTTCTCGTTTTTCATCCACCGTGTATTTATCTCTACGTGTATATCTTCTTATGCGCGCAGCAAGCCGAGCGACGTAACGGTTGGATAAACGTGGGCGATCTGCAGGGTGCTGTGCATTTCAAAATAGTAAAATACGAGAGGATAAAGTTCCTCGTGATCGCGCTGAAGGATTCCATTGAGATTTACGCTTGGGCGCCGAAGCCTTATCACAAATTTATGGCTTTCAAGTCTTTCGGCGAACTCGCGCACAGACCGCTATTAGTCGATCTTACGATCGAGGAAGGTTCGAGATTGAAGGTTATTTACGGTAGCGCGGATGGATTTCACGCAGTCGACCTTGATTCCGCCACAGTTTACGACATATATTTACCGAAACACGTAAGGAATCAGATTCTCACGCATTCATGTTGAGACAAAATAATTAACCGGTATCTTTGTCATCGTAAACGCGCATTTTTCAATTGCAGACCCAGGGCCCTATCTGTCCGCATTGTATAGTATCATTGCCGAACAGTAACGGTATGCAGTTGTTACTTTGCTACGATAACGAGGGCGTGTACGTGAACACTTACGGCAGAATAGCGAAGACGATGGTTCTACAGTGGGGCGAGATGCCTACTAGTGTCGCATACATCGGCACAGGACAGATTATGGGTTGGGGAAACAAAGCGATCGAGATCAGAAGTGTGGAGAGCGGTCACCTCGATGGTGTTTTCATGCACAAAAAGGCTCAACGGCTCAAGTTCCTCTGCGAACGTAATGATAAGGTACGTGCTGTCCGAACTCTCGCTTACTTACATCAGTCTATATCGTGTTTTTTTGTTTTTGCTACAAATCGTGTCGTAGTTCTTACCTACGATTAGGCGTCACACGCGCGCAACAGCATTGTATCGTTTTCTTCAGGTATTCTTCTCGTCGGCAAAAGGCGGTAGTTCGTGTCAGATTTACTTCATGACTCTAAACAAACCCGGTATGGCCAACTGGTGATCCCGAATGAGGCCGAATCTGGCCCCACGATTATCCTCCGCGCCGCACAACCTGCCCCGTGTGTCGGGATATACAGCATCGGCGCGTACACTTGCCCGCCCTTCACTGCCCGGATCTAGCGCCTTGGAGATCAGGAAGTGCGTGCATCGTAGCCAGCATTTTTATCAGCATCAACAACAACAGCAACAGTATCGTCAGCGTCATCGTCATTATTCTTACCATTATCCTCGTAATTTTTCGTACAACTATAATAATTACGACTACGAAGAGGACGAAGAGTTCGACGAGAGGTTCCAACGATACTACTCGCGGCTGACCTTGCGAAATACGCAGGGAACGTTGACATTTGTGAACCTCCTCGTCAAGAAATTTCTCTGTCTTTTTACTTGCACGCCCTGCGGATTACGCGGCGCGGCCTGAAACGCGGCGTTGAAAACGCGGAGCGAAGTTTTTCCTACGAAACGAAATAAAAGAAAAAAAAAATATTGCACGCTGGTAAGTCGTATATTAAAAAGTATTCTGTGTATTTGTATATCTATATGTTCGTTTTACTACAAAAATTTGTCGCTTTAATTACTACGCTAAGTCTCTGTATTTTTTCGCGCTGACATGTATACGTAAACACGTTAACTCTCGAAAGCAAAAAAAAAAAAAACAAAAAAAAAAGAACCTTATAATATTATATGCAACAGAACAAAATGTATTTTACTGTGTCTGATAAATAGTTACTACTTAAGAGAGTGTTTTTATACGAAAAAAATAATTTAGAACAATTATAATAATAACAAACACACACACACACACACACACATACACATACACGCACACGCACACGCGAAACTTCATTTGTGCTGCATCTTTCCGAGCAATTAGTCGTTAAGAAGCAACGCTGAGACGAATTACCAGTGACGCAGAACTGATCGATTATTACGCCGCATATACACAACTATTTTCGGTGTTAGGAAACTCGTGCAATACCGATAAATTGATTTGTACAAAAAACAAAAAACAAAAAACAAAAAAAAACGAAACGAAGAAACTAAGAGACTTTTAGGACAGACGTCTTAAAAGTCGAAGTAAGGGAGTAGTAGTCCGATAATCGAGTTATGTATGTCGTAACTAGAGAGACGGTAAACTCAAGGAGAGATAAACAAGAGGAGCTCGTGTAATGTTTGCAATTGTGATTCTCTTTTGTCGAAGTTTGTTAATTTCTCTCTCGGTGAGAAGTTCTGTGGTCTTAAATTTGTTAAGGAGAACGGTAGGATTTTTAAAAAGTAAAAGAGCGGAGACGCGCCTTAATTATATCGGCGCCGAAAAAACTGGCGCCGATTGTATTGAACGGACGCAGACGTAGAGGCAACATCGTTACGTTACACGACGCGATAATATCATGATTGAAACATTTTTAGAATTAAGTGAGAGTAATTACTAACGTTAATTAATTGTATAGTTATAGCAATTGTGAGAGAAAGAGAAAGGGAAGTTTTTTTCCGCCGAGTTTGCGCGCGGTCAAGCGCGGCGATGACGACGACGACGACACACACGAGATATATATATACACATATGTATATATATATATGAAGGTAACGTCGTAAGTTACATCGGGATGGACGATTCGCGCATTTTTACAAACAAGTAGATTAATTATTAGCGTTAGGGTTGTGTGACGCTCGTGATGTCGAAAAAAACGTGAATAGCTAAAAAACAAAAAAAAGAAAACAAATTTCCTTGTGTTCCACGATATTCTCGAGTCCGGTGTAGTTTCTTTTTTACGTTTGATATATATATATATATATATGTGGCGCGCGCGCGCCATTGTGTATTCTTATTATTACATACGACGGGAAAAAACACATTTTTGCCGCGCAAAATCGTTCGTCGATTTATATACGTCGTGTACAAACTACACGGGCGATATTAGTCTTCAGCTTTTGTAAGAACTTTGTAACTTGTGAGCGAGACGCGCGACGCGCACTAAAAAAAAAAAAAAAAGAGCATTTCTCCCCCGCCCTTCCGTCTTCCTTTCCGTTCGTTTCCTCCCTCGATCGCGAGTCGCTGTTCCGCTTCCTCTCGGAACGTTCATTAACAGTCTGATCTCATATAATCTTAAAGGTAACTCACCGCTAAGTAACTGGCAAAGAGAATCCTTAATAATTACACCACGATTTTATTGATGTCGGATTATATTCTGCGGCCGATTTAAGCGGACTTAGTGTTAATAACGGGACGGAAGAGCCTCAAGTTGTACTGATTCTTCGCTCACGACGACGTTCGCCGTGGTGACTCAGAGTTGTCGAATCGTACAAGCAACCGGTATACGTAATAAAATGTTTGCAGGGATTTTCTGTTTTTCTTAACGATACCGAGCTGCGCGCGTTTAGAAATTCAAACGTGAACAATTTGTGCAAAAAAAAAAAAAAAGACTATTTGAAACTAACGTGAGAGAGCCTTTAAAACGATCGGTTACACACAATTCATGTGTATGCAAAAAAGATCTACTGGATATATTGGAACCGTGACAATTTGTCGAGATCTAACGGATTTAAGATAAGCAATATATATATATATATATTTATATATATATATATATCCTCCTATATACGCGACGCGTCTCTGCGCGCGGTTTTAAGACCGACATATCTTTGATCCGTCGCGCGGTTGAAGAAGGAAGAAGTAGTCAAAGAAGTTATTAGAAGCGATCAATTAATTGTCAATAAAAGATGTATCTTCAATAAAAAAAAAAACAAACAAAAAACCATATGTGTGAAGCGAAACGCGTGATGTACAATTTTAAACACAACACACACGCACACACACACACACGATTAGGCGAAATGCGATGTTCCATTTGATCGCGCAAAATCCAAGCAGCGCGAGAATAGTATAGTACTCATTTATTTATTTGTACATAAATAAATATATGACGTGCCACGCGTTGTCTATTGTGTGTGTTCGTGCGCGTGTGTGTGCAGATATAAAATATATATCTCTCTCATTTCGGTCGATAGAGCGATGTTTCGGCGGGTGTTCTCTCCGCCGCGAAACTGCGAAATTGCGCACGTCGTCTCGTAAATATCGTATAAGTTCTCAAGTTGTCACTTCTCGTAGCGTATACATAGATTGCGATATATGCTTGCGACGCGAAACATTTTTTATACCGTCAGAAGAACCGTGAGAAGAAGAAGGCGCGGGAAGGGGGGCGGGGCAGCTCCGCATAGTGCGGCGGCAACGAAAGACTGCTTTTTAAATGAAAGGAAGCTTTTTATCGCGCGAGGACAGAGAGAACGAGTGGAATATATACTACGAACGAAAGAGAGAGAGTGTGTATGTGTGTGTGTCGCGTGCATATAAAGAGAGAGAGAAAGAAAGCGAATGTATGCGAGAGAAAGAGATAGAGTGAGAGAAAAAGGGAGAAAGAATGATTTTTGGCAAATCTGGCACTTTCGGACGGTTATTTACGACTGGAAGGAATTTGAAGGATATAATAGTAATATAATTATATCTTCTATATATACAAATATATATACATATATATATACATATATATATATGTATATATATATCTCGACCTGCGAACTAATTTTATACGGAAGATACGTTTTTCTTTTTTTTATATACATATATATATATGTATATATATATATCCTTTTCTTTGTCTCGACGACTTTTCATTCTAAAGACTCCGACACACAACGGCGTTGTTTCTTTATATATACATAATAATACACACACATATCCTTTCTCTTAGGACATTGTCTCCCAAAGATGGTAGTGAGTTGTTTTTTTTTCTTTTTTGTTTTTACGTATAACAATTATTATAGTATCGCTGCAACACAACAATGTGAATTGTATTATTGCGATTATTATTCCTATTCTTACGAACACGCAATAAAAAAATAAAAAAAATAAAAAAAAAACCGATCGGTTTTTACACGCGCGATGTATAACTACGATCATACATACATACATACACACACACACACACATACGACGATTATTATTTTTATTATTATTACTATTCGTACCATATTGCTAAGGTCAAAATATACGGACATTCGTAATTTCATTGACGTTGCGTCTTTCTATTCATTTAATCGCATATCCTCCAACACGCACAATCGCATATAACGCACGCGATCTGTTTGTTGTTGACCCAACAACATCTCGGTTGGGAGTATCGGCGCGCGAACTATGCCAGAGGCACTTTTCCCCTTCCGTTAAAGGGGGATAGTGTAATTGAGGAGTTTCGCGCAGTAGTTTATATCGCCGATAAATCGCCCGTTGCACACCTCGCCGTAATACACCGGACGCTAACGTGACTTTACCGCTCACTTCGCCGGCTCACGGATGCTTATCGCGGGTGTTTGTTGCTCGCGCGAGTTGTGTGTTGCCCCTCGACGTTGAGGATTCACGAGCGCGCTTCCTGCGGCACGCGATCGAATTTCTCGCCGCGCTTTTCCTAAACGGATCGAGCTTAATCGTTTGCCAATTTCCGTTCGCGCCGCTTCGACCGGGCGGTAAAGCGCATCATGCCGCGTGTAAACAGATAATCGTACAATTTGCTTCGTGTCTCTCCGCGCGCCTCGTTTTCCGTCTTCCGGAAGCGGAATATATCGCGTTATTTAGTCTCTTACTTCGTTGCGCTCGATTTTATTTATTTTTTGCGCCGATTATAAAAAACGCGAAGAGTGTTTATTAGATTTTTCGCAGCTATGTAGTTGTAACCAACAACTCAAGTAACCAATCCACGGAACGGAAGAAAGCGAGAATTCGCAGGAAGAACCAAAGAAGAAGAAAGAAATCTTATTGGACTTTTGTGCCCGCGCTTGAACTTATCAGCGGTTCACATCATTTCAGGAGCCCAACGTGTCCTCTCGAGCTCCTTGAATTTCCCCGCTGGATCTCGAGCATCGATACATCACGTTACTTGGAACAGGATATTAAAGAGAGGGCGGGAAGGGATCGAGACAAAAATTCGCCCTCGGCTCCGCCGGTCCGTGAATTGCAGTTTCAGTTTGCAAAGAGGGGGAGGGAAGTTGACTCTTCGGATAGTGTGCCCGAACTATTAACCCCCTCGTAATACCTAAAAGCCGTTATATATCGGTTTTTGTTATCGAGTGGAGTGTACTCTTGACGATCGATACGTAACGTGTGTGTTGGGTATCGCGGTGCTATATGTACTCGCTAATGAAATTTATTAAGATTTAATACTTTAAACCCTTTCCGTTCCACTTTTGCGGAAACGTGGGGTAAGAACAGCGTTACGGATCGTTAAAGAACCGATTAGCGCGCGTTTTCGTTTTACGGCGGCAGCAACAACAATGCTGCCGTGCGCGCGCGGCGAAATCGCAATCGCTGAAAATTGTCGGTTGACCGAGATTTCAGCCGATCTTTGGCATTCGCGTGAAGTTTGCGCACTCCCCGTGTCGGAAGGTTAGCAACACACACACACACTCGCACACGCGGCACCGCTGTATTAATGATGGCTAGTAATTAGCGGCGCAGCGCTCAAAGGCCCGCACACACCGTTCCCTTGGCGCGGAGAATCGGAAAGTTTCGTTTCCGTGGGTAATGACGCGCGAGGACGTATATACACCGGAGAATATGTTTATTCGACGAAAGTTGTGTTGCTTTAAACGCATTAAAAGTATGCGCCGGAATGGATCAAACCAGCGAGCCTGGTGGAAAGTTTCGCTCCGCTTGGATTTAAACCCAGGACTCTCTCTCTCTCTCTCTCCGCAGACGGCTCTTCGCGCTCTATCACAGTAACAGCTCTGTGTCTGCTGATAGCGGAATACAATCCCCGATTTACGTCTCGAGGCGTAATATGATTTTTTTTTTTTTTTTTTGCCCGTCGCCGACCGGCATAAGGCGAGCGGTGAACCGCGAGTTACGTCGCAACCTTTTCCAAGAAATAAAAGGAATCGTGTTATTATATATATTATATATTATATACAATATATAATACACGCGAAAAATGTGTATTATATATTGTATTACATGTATAACAACACGCGATCTCTTTTACTCGTCGGAAGAGGTTGTGACATAACTCCGAGGTTCATCGCGTCGCTTTTCAACGGAGGAAGGAGAAAGGGAATCAATTTTATATCACGTATAAAATATATATTTACGAGTTTAACTCGGTGGTAAAATTATCATTCCGCACAAAAAGTGTATTGTTTATATATCGAAAAAATGTTGTAAATATAAAATAGATTTTTTGAACATTACATTTCGAATGTAACGATTTCGGGAACGGGGGATATCACGGGGGATGTTCTTTCTAACGAAGATCGAACGGATCATCTTCGAACGTTCTATTCGTCGAGGAAGAAAGAATGAGAAACTCGTGTTTTCGAAGTTAATTGTATGCAAAAAAGGTCGGCGATACGGCGGAAAGCGTCGGTGTCTCCCATCCTCCTCTTTTCTTCGTTTCATTCCTTTCGTCCCGGCGCCCGGACTTTTCCCAGTTGAAAGCGATTCGGTTCCCATTACCGTGGAACGTTTGAACGTAAGTCGATTGCTCGTACTCTACGGGACTTTTGTATTCTCTAAACTCGGAAGCATTATCGTTAACGAGCAAACGATAGTCGCCGGGAGCGTACTCGTGCCGATACGCTACTTCCGGAAATTCTTGCGCAACTAAACAGCCCCTAATGAGCTCGAGCGAACTAATACACGGAAATCGATCGTGGTCGGGGGCGGAGGATCGGAAACTAAGTTAGAGCGTGGCGATTAATTCGATTCGCACAGCCGCGTCGCCCTCTCCCCCGTTTTTTTTTTTTTTTTTTTTTTT
>QVNW01001896.1:0-25471 GCA_014825475.1 Pseudomyrmex flavicornis
TCTCTCTTTCTTTATACAAACATTTTACACAAGGTACAACACGCAAGCGTGATGCAACTTATTGAAAATAATAATCATCTTGTTCGATATCAGTTCGCACAATGAACACACACACAGATGATTTAACAATCTTTTGTCATCATTGATAAACGATTTTCCGCCAATCGCCTTATCTGCTTGAATGTCATAGAAAGTGATAGCTTAGACATTCCACATGTGGACTATACACAAGTGACCAACACTGCCCTCAAGTGTTCTTATCGCGTTGCAATTTCTTAGTCGGACGAACAAAAAACCCCGATCATTTTTTACTTACTTTCTCTTTGTAGCTTGCGTACACATGTTGTTCTTGCAAAAAAAAAAACAAAAAAAAAAGAAAAAAACAAAACCAATTCGCGTGGTTAGTTCGTGGGTTCTGAGAGAACCCACGACTACGCGCAAATATTTTGTGAATTCTCGAAATACACGTGCCAGTTTTTGAACAAAGACCTCGCTTGATAAAAAAAAAAAAAAAAATACTCTACTGTGTAGAACACATACAAATGAAAAAATACATAACAATTACACCGGTATCACAATTGTATCGGAACTTCCTTCGATTTTCTCTCCCGAATAATTTAATGTAAATATCATCTTCTTCAATTGACACTCGCAAGATGTGTCGACATGTTGAAATGCCAGATTCAACCAATGAGTGTCGCTTTGAGAGACACACGAGTTTGACATAACAGATTAAAATGTTATCTCATATTATTATTATTATTATTATTATTATTATTATTATTATTATTATTATTATTATTATTATTGTTGTTATAAGTGAAATTCTCTTTTGCTTAGCAAGTCGCGTGATAACTTTTTGCTCGCTCTGACTTCAACATATTACATATGTGATGTATGTGAGGTATGAAAATATATAAGTTTTCTACCCGCATTACGCGATAATCCACTCGCGCAGGTCGCAAGTTCTTTAGTATACATATATGTATGTACGATCTGTAAAAAATCAATCAATCGTTCCTTCGCGTCGATCGACGTCAGAGAGAAATGCTTTTGTGTCATATCTAAACAATGTTGCACGTTAGAAACGTGCGTTGTCCTATGCGATATATTCGTTTCTCACGAATGTGCAAGTGTGCTTGAACAAACAAACAAAATGTTGCGCGAGTGCTCGGCTGCAGTTGGTGAAGACTGCAATGCCCCGGAGCTGATACGTCCATTAACAAATCATTCTCGTTCACGGTGTATGAATTTATCGCGTGACACACTGTATGTACAGTAGATACATACGGTTTCTCTCTCTCTCTCTCTTTCTCTTTCTCTCTCTTTCGACAAATAATCAACGTTATCGCACAATGTGCTCTTGTTTAATTAAATTAAACAAAATTATTTCAATTAAACAAAAAGAGTTCAACGAACGTCAAAGCTTTACTTAACGCGCGCGCAAAAAAAAAGAGAGGCTTTGTAAGAAACAAATAACATCGTATCTTCTCTCACACTGAAAAAAACTCAGAAATTTGTAGAAAAGTTTGAATATAATATTTTTACAATCGCGAATTCTCGCGACAATTGTTTCGAAGTCAAATTTCTTCCGATTCCAAATTTGCGAACGTTTTGTATTACTGTCTTTTAATTTTTTTTTTTTTTTTTTACAATAAGAAATCAAGTAAAGAATTTGATCGTTAAAAATATAAATGATAGTTCGCAGAAACCGTGTACATGTTCGAAAATTAGAGATCTTTTGAGAGTGTCCCCGCTTCTCGAATACTTAATCTTTTAAAATTGTCAAAAGCTGACGAGAGAAAGGAGAAATTGTGAGCCTCGAGTGATTATCAAAGTTCGGCAAATGTTCTTTCGCGAAACCGGGCCAACTCGCTATTCTGTGCACGAGCCGCGCGACGCGGAATACGTAACGACGATTCGACGACGACGACGACGACGACGACGACGACGACAACGACGACGACGGTGCATTCGCATCAGTCGGCGAAATAGCGGCGGCGCCAACTCTCGGTCGTTGGTGCTGTGTAACCACCGGGGAAAAATAAATAATCCGGGTACACGGCTTGCGCCGAAGGTAAATACAAATTCTGGCGGCTCGCGAAAAACTTTCTTCTATCGGGAACGTGTCCCCGTAAAGGGAGCTTGTTAGGACTTTTGGCGAAGGCATGACTGGCTCCGAGTTTGCTTCGAGATTTAGGCGAAAGTTTAACACGCGTGCGAAATATATTCGTTGCGTTTTTTTTTTGTTCTGTATTTACTTTTTTACATTCAGTAGTATAAACTAAACGAACTTATTAAGAAATGCATAATTGATTTAATTCTATCGCTAATTAAAACGTTCAATGTTTAAGTTCGATAATTGCTTCTCCGTTGGTGCAAATGTTATTTGCGTCAATATATATTATACAAGCACAAAATTAAGTGTTGGCATTGTTTTATTTTTTTATCGGCATAAAAAAAAAAAAAAAAGATCAATTTTTCCAACTCGAAGTGCCAAAGGCTATTTTGCCATCGTAAATGCACAACGAAAGTTAAGTACATGCAATAATTATTAACAAGCATGACTGGTTTGCCAGCAAGTCTCGAAACCAGGGTATGCCCCGGGGGTGTGCCATTTAGTACTGCCTTTAAAGCCAGAACGAAACTAATTTCTGTCGGAACGAAATTTCACGCCAATATGCAGTAGCGCATTGCGAAAGACATATTGGAAATTAACTCGAAACACGGCTATTCGGCGTATTTCGGGTTGTAACATTTCCCGGGTGTGTCTATTGATACTGCCAGGTCAATTTCGAAACGGAAAAGAAAACAAGATTAATATTTTTCCTCTGATAATCTCGCACGTAATCAGAAAAAGAAATATTTCTTTTGTTTCTTTTATTTTCTACAGCTTTGTGTATTTTATCAATTTTTATATTAAAAATTTTATTTTATTTCACTGTTTTGTTTTTTTGCAGTTAATTTTGTTCTCTCGAATCTCATAATTTCTGATCTGGATTTGATAAATAAACAAATATTTTATGTTACATTTTCCTGGAAAAACAATTTTCAAAAAATTTTGACAAAGTTTTGAAATTAAGTCACTTCTTATTATGTTAATCTTTCGGTGGCACACTTTGTTCTGCTGCTTACTTTGGCAAACTGAATCCCCGAGACCCAATAACTTTTTTGACATCTTATTTAAATATTCATAAATGAGCTTATCTGGTATATACGAATCTTATAAATTTAAAGTGTGCAAGAAATAATTTTAAATGTTTTGTAATTCTGATTTATATTTAATTATATATAAATTAGATTTTTTTTTACGTAAACTCTCAAAAAAAAAAGAAAAAGAAAAAATACACGCATGTACATTTTTCGTTTTTTAGAGATCGAATTTAACTCGAAGTGTCAAACTGGAGTTTAGTGTGTGATATAAACACGCAAAACTCACGTTTTTCTCGAGTTCGTCCTTGTAGTATTTGAAAATTAAATCGAACACGATCTGTCGCAACGACAATCAGAGTTTCCGCACGTTTGCTAACGTCGTCGCGTCGTCGCGAACAGCTTGCGAATCGTCGTCGTCCGCCGCGGATATCGTTTGTATGCGGGTGCGAAATGTAACGGCAATGAGAAAGTAAAAAAAAGAAAATGGGAACAGATGTGTTTACCATAAATAAATAAATAAAAAAAAAAAAACGACAGTATTGATGATGTTGCGTGCTCAAGAACGTGATTGAAAAAAGATTTCACAAATGGCAGATTATCGTGAGATTAAATTCGAGTGGATTTTTCCGCAAGAGAGAGAGAGAGAGAGAGTTTCGCCGTCTCTCATTAAATAAAACATCGGCGCGGATCAGGCCGAGGACAAGCACGCGCTCGCAATGAGATTCGCACATGTCGCGTATTTTAACACGCATTCGCGCGGTATATAAGCCGGTTCCGCGGGTGTTTTTCTCCGTGCACGCTTGCCGCTCGTACGCCGTGTTCGTTGACAGCCGATGGTTAACGGGTATTATAAGCGTGTCACACACGAACAGCGAATTCAAATGCCGCCGGCTACGTGTCGCACCGTCGTCGTCGTCGTCGTCGTCGTCGTCGTCTCGTCGCTATGAAACTACACTCGCACAGTTGCGTGTGCGATTTAAATGCACGATCGCATCGAATCATCACGTTTATCAGTTTAAAGAATGCAAATGTGTTTTTTTATATATTTATATACGTGATATATATATATATATATATATTATATATATTTATAAATAAATATATATAACACTATTAATTAGTGTTATATATATTTATAAATATATATAAACAAACACACATATATATATATATACATATATAACACACATATATATATATATACATAATATATAATATTTATTAATGAAAAACAAAATTAAAATATTAATTAAAACTATAAGATATTATTTGATTCGCGAAATTAGCAATCATGTTTCTTGAACCTAGAGATTTGGATCTCGCAAAATGCAAATCTCTCGCCACTTGCGAGAGATCGTTATTACGCGGAAATCGCGGAGAGATTATCGGAGACAAGCGTTTTTTTGTTTTTTGTTTTTTTTTTTTTTTGTCAAATTTTCTCCTCAGCTCAGTTCTCGATGCAAAATTGCGCCGCGGCGCTTTGCGAGCACAAATAAATCTCCTCCAGATGTCGAGCGCTCACAAGCGAAAGAGAGAGAGAGAGAGAGAGAGAGAGAGAGCGAGCATATCCCAGCCAATCGTATATCTCGTGGAAAACGGACGCGTAAGTCAATACTTTCGGAATGCGAAAAGACGTTTTACGCCGAGGCGAGTTTTCGCTGGGAGCGAGATCGTTTCGACATACGAACGGGGAGCATCAGATCCTCGATCTCAACAATTTCTCGCAGCATTTCTCCCTATATCTTTAATATAACGTGTGTGATACGATGAGATATACAATCAAGTAGACGTAAGCGAATAAAGTACAATATCACGTGGGTGAGAGGAGGCGTGTAGGAATATATGTACGCGAGGAATATATTTTCGGAAATATTTTCTGACGAGACAAACAACGCACTTTGCTCTGCAATATGTATTGCCAAACACCGCGTACATTGTTTTATTTTTTTTTTTTCCGACCTCTTCTGATTCGATATTATTACTTGAATGGTGCTTGACAATTAAACAGATATGTGATATGTGATTCATCCCACAGAGACGTGTAACGTTCAAATTAGACGTTCAAGCTGAACGAACTCCATATGTGACGTTTTTCTGAACGGAACATCCGATGGAAGTTTCTGTAAAATGTTATTCCGTGCGGGATGTAACAAAAACTGCAGGAGCGCGACGATGAGAAAGAATGTTGTTATCAGGTTTAAGTAAATTTACGTAGTTCCAATTGTTGACACTGCGAGAGCGATAGTGTGTGTGTGTGCGTGCGTGCGTGCGTGCGTATGTGTGTGTGCGTGTGTGTGTGAATAATATTAATTATATATATATCGATACTATTGCTACCATAGTAATGAAAAATAATAATGAAGAATATTGTTATTGTTGCGTCGTTAATGTTACCGTTGAGACGAGATATATTTTATCGCCTATAATGGCCAATATCATTGTTGTACATCGACCTATTGCGTCGTCGGACGATGTTTCGTCTCGATGCCATTGTTATCAGTTACTATTGTTCGATTATTAGGCCGTACAATTGCGCGATTGTGTAATTATATACGTGATGATGACGACGATGATGATGATGATGATGATGACGAGCCAGGCGAATTGTTACATTCTCGATGATAGTTCGTCGCGATGGCAAAGCGGATGAATTATGTTACGTTTATTGTATGTTTTATTTGCTTGTTGTTGCTCGCGGTATTGCGGTTGTTGCAATTCGCATGGGGAAAGCGGGGAGATATGATAACACACAGTGCCTGGCAAAACTGAAGAGAGATAAAGGATAACGTTACTGAATCGTGGAAGAGTTTTTTCTTTATTCTACAATATCGCTCACCTTCCTCTCCCTTCCCGCTCCTTCTCTTTTTTCTTACGTCATCGAAATTATTGTCTAATATTCAGAGGGTGCAAACAGCACAATGTAAAATGACATTGTTTGTATGCAAATATAGTTTAGTTAAAAAACAATATAATAATTTTTTGAAAAACGACTTTTTTTTTATGACTCGAGAGATCGGAATAATAATTTCGTACAATTATTCGTTACGAAGTAGTTTGTTCTACGAACAAACGTCGTATAATATATGAAGAGGAGAGACCCATCGTGAGAACTTTAAACATTTAATCAATTCTCTTATCGTTGAAACGTTTTTTTTTTTTTTTTCAACTTCAAATGTGCCCCGCAATGTTTCTTTACTAAGTTTATGGCGAAATGTGGACGGATTAATAATCTGCCGTGGCAGTAAGGAAAAGTGCGCGCTTATAACGACGATGTAAAATTGAACGTCCGGAAGCAGTTAATCGCAAGCTCGAGAGAATTCTTTCGTTTTAAAGGCGAGACGACTTGGCGAAACGAGGCAAGGCGAAGAAGTGGGAATTAGAAAAAATGGTAAGAAAGCTGAGAAGACAAAGATAGGCGTAACGAGAGACGTCGTTTCGAGAGGATCTCATCTCCTTGTCTTTCCACGGAAGATCCCGGAGAAAGCCCGGAGCTTTATCCCTTTCCTCCCACTGTAATCCCTTCTTTCAGCGGTAACGAGCGATCACGAGGAGGAAATGCAATTTGCCGTGACGACGACGGGCGGAAATGGGCTTCTCGAGTGGTTTCGGCGTTGGTCAGGTCGGACCTCCCGAAAGGGCGAGGAGAAAGGTCAAGGTTCTGATACAGGTTCTGTGCGGATTATACGGCTAATCGCATAGCCCCGAGCTAGGAAAGGAAATAATGCTTGGATATATCCATCTATCACTCTTTCCGAAAATTGACCACGCGATTTGTTACATAAAAAACTTAAAGAGATCTCCGCCGTATAAACGTGTTGCAATGTGACTCGCTGTAATACTTTATGTAAGTACATATATCGTTCTTTTCTCCCCCCGGGGCTGAAAATGATCTTTCTTACTTCGCTAGATTCTTGAATTTGTTTTCTCTTGAATTTATCTTCTCGAAACTTTCTTCTCGAATTCATTTGTTTTCGCGGAGAACACGGTCATTTTACTTACAATTTACGTTAGAAACTGAATTTAGTTGGCAAAGAATAAAACACTTGTTTGTGTGTGTGTGTGAGGGATATAAAGTGACGTTACTATCTAATAATACACTGAGAAAAAAAAGTTGTTGAAGTAACAAAGTCGTATTTGATTCAACTGTATGCGGCGGTCACGGACTGTCAATGAAATATTGATTGATGTAAGAAAATATCACGTTTCAATAGATATGATAATTAGTTTATAAATCCGAGAGACAATTCAGTTGTTTTAAACAAAACTATAATTTGCTTAAATACAGGGTAATTTTGAATGTAGAGAGAAATCTCTGTGTGGTCAGTTTTTCAAAAACACAACACAACATACAATATTTTGTCTGCCTATAATAAAATAAGCAGTTTGATTAGACTAAATACTTAAGTGCAAATAAATTCGGATTATATTCAATTGAAGTAAATGAGTATTGCCTATTTTACTTTTTTTTTTTTTAACAGTATCTTTTATTTGAAATTACCATAAATTATGTTCGACAGAACAATTCGTGGTTTAGTTAAATTAAATATGTTCATTATCAATATTGTTCATTCAACTTATACGGATTTTTGTTATCTTTATTGCCATATGCTTGAATTAAAAACGCAAGTGTTTCAGATAAACAAACTGACTGCCAACTAAACGCAATTTAGTTGAGTTAATAATATTTTGTATAAAATAATGAGAGAAGCAACCTCAGGTTCAATGATGGAGTGTCCAACATGTTTAGTTGCAAAGATGATAAAACAAGTTTTTTTCATCATCTGACAAATATATACGTCGTCAATTTGGACGCGAGTGGTGGTCGGATTTAAGATGATTATAGAAATATGTAGTCGGAAAACGTTTGAAATAATTACATGAGCATTATTTATTTTGCACAACATCCTGCTAACAAGTTCAACGCAACGCCTTTTTGCAACTAATATATTGGACGCGTGATAATATTTTTTTCTCAGTGTACAGTAATGTTTTAATAAAATTCTTTTGACGTACAGATAGCCCTCGCAAATGTTACATTGCCACATTACAATGTCACAGATAAAAAGATATTTCGCGTCTACTAACTAATTAAGTAGACGATAACAACACGCACATCTTCTTTTTACTCGATCTTAATATCGACTTGTGTGACAAGCATGCGCCACTTTGCGAGGCTAATAATTATTTCCTATCCCCTGGTTCCGATTTTATCTCAGACAATCCTCCGTCCTTTGCAGGTGCCCGATATCTAACTCTTTTTCTCTCCAACACCGGTGTATAATGGATCGCTTCAATTTACTCGACAACGCCCCCCTTCTGGAGGTGCTACGACCCCTGCGCGCCGCGTCGTGGAAAATCGAAAAATTCCGGGGGTGCGACGGACCACGGGGGGTGGGGAGGGGGGGGGGATTGTTCGCCCGAGGACGAAGGCTGTTGTACGCGATTCCGCCTGGGAAACGACGAGATTTCATTATAATGGAGGAAAGCCTTCCGGCGAAGTGCGAAGTCGCGCGGCGGGTCTATCCCCGGGGGACGAAAGGAGAATTGGCGGGAATTATGTCGCAAAGTGTCTACGGTTAAAAAGACGAGAACGGAGAAGTCGAGAGGCCGCGCGAGCGAATTACACAGGAGTGTTTGTTTAACACGTGCCAAAAAAAAAAAGAGAGAGAGAGAGAGAGAATTCTATATATAGAACGCGGAAAATAATAATCGCCACGTTATAAAACTAACGAATTGCGTTTTGCGCAGTTGAAGCGAGGAAGGAGAAGAGGGAGGAAAAGCAGAAGACTAATACGGGTTGTAATTATGCGCGGACGCGCGATGCAAGAGTCCGCTAATTAATTCGCATTTATATTCGCTGCCGAGAAAATTGCAAATAGAGATAAGCGCGCTTTATTGATAATACCCGCTCGAGAAGAAGCAACAGAAAGTGAGATTAAACGCGCAAAGACGCCGGGATACGTGCGGGGTTCAGATTTTTACGTAGAAGAACGTCGATCGTAAATAATTTAATATTGCAAAATGTCATTTTGCCGCGCGCGCGCGCAGTGACTATGACGCAGTGGGTTATTGCCATAACTTACAATAACCCACGTAAAGTTTCGTGTTGTTGCAATATTTTTTGACGTGCGATTCGTAACCTCTTTCGCATAAAAATAAACATTTCGCATGCTTAACTCTTTATTGCGAAAAGTTTATCGTCAGATGAAATTCACTGCCATCGAGGCTTCTCCAAAGCCGCCGAGGTTACGTTCGCACTATATCCACTTTGCATTTTTACGGGCATCGAAGTAAATCTTCGTGCTCTAACTTTACGTGTGCTCTCACACACGTCCTCTTTTCTTTCCTACTCTAATGTGCTCACGCGTGTTTGCAATTATTATTTAAAATGTATGTTCGATCGAAAGATCGTATCTTTCCGACACAACTAATTCGACGCTAATTTGTAAAGTGGATAATATTAAACTATTAAAATAAATGTACGGTCGACATTTTCTGCTACATTGAAAACGTATGCAACGAGAAAAACAACTGTTTGAATAATCTCTCTTCTTTTTTTTCTTTTTTTCCATAGGACAAATTGTCCTAATTAAAAATACTCCGTTCCTCTAATGGCTATATTCCTTATTACGTGAATTTTCTTTCATGCCAACCCGGCGTACGACGTTTTTTTTTTTTTTTTTGCGACCAGTTCATTGCGCGGCTGCGGAAAATGAAGGTTGCTTGCATTAATTTATATGGTGAACTCGGCCATTTACGTGTGACCGTCATAATGTAACTCCGGAAACTCTTAAATTTAATATGAAAAGCAATTAAGCTGCGCGCGCGCGTAGCGAAATATCGCTTTCTTTGGCATTCTGGTTATGTTTAAGCGGTTATATGTTACGATTTAATTTTCAACGTGTAGTTCAAGTATATTCAGACAAAACACGAACCGTGATTAATTCCATGTATACGTTTCACGTGGTGTATTTTCTCAAGAGAAAAGGGGAAATATACACACACGAGGTGCATATCTCCAATTTTAATTTATACGCATTAATAGCGTTTGCAGATGTGTATCATACGAACAAATTATCAATGTTTAATACATACATATATATATATATATATATAATAAAATTTAACTTACGAGAAAATGTTAAGGTAATCGACGTTCCGTTATAGAAATTTTCACTGACGCGATGTGATGAAAGCGTCATGTAACGATTCAACAAAGTTAGAGAGAGAGAAAGAGAGAGAGAGAGAGAGAGAGAGAGAGAAGAGTATATTCAATTAATTAATTAATTAATTAATTAATTACATCAGAGTCACAACACGGCCCGGAAGCCCGGTCATTTATTTCGTCACCAACGAGTCGCCGTGGCATAAATTTTGGAGATTAAGGCTACATTAGATAAGTATTATGGCGCGTCGGGTTCTGCCCAAATGAAAACAGGATATACCGAGATGTAATCGCGTGACGAAGTAACGTACGTAGATTGTGTGTACATGTTGGGCAATCTCAATTTTCTAATTACAAAAGTTTTGAATTTTCTGATTATATATTAAATATGTACGTAGGTTTTTTATTTTTTTTTTTTATAAACATAATCGAATTTTTAAATTGTTCGACGGTGAAGTTACGCATTATATGTCTTTTCACTTACTATAGAAAACTCAAAATGTTTCAACTAAGTTGCATCTCTTCCCACTTTGCACATAGTTTGTCATTGCTTTCTTCCGAATCTTCCTCTTTCAGTTTAGAGGTCGATTAATTTGGATTAGCCCGGGGTATATACGCTTTAAGCTCCTTGACTTTAGGTCGCGGGTTAATGGAAAATTCGGATACCGACGGCATTTTGAGATAAATAAGAGAAATTAACTCAAACGGGCAGGATAAGCCAAGGCGGTTTTTATGCTGCTAACTTTTGTGATCCTTGAACACAGCTCTCCGCGTCCTTAACTGTTTTGCAAAACAAAAAAAAAAGATATCTATTTCTCGAATCAAGATGTATATTTCGTCGATTTTTACTTCTCTTTTCCTGCGCATGTTTTTCTTTCTTCTCTATCTCCTTTTCTCTCTCTCTTTCTTTTCTTTTGATTTCGCATCTTCAATCTCTTTTTTTTTTTGAGTTGATCGTGTAAAAGACGCTTTTTGCTGGCGAAATGGAAGAAAGAAGCTAAGAAACCCGGAATGATTAACGAGTACGTAGTCGAAGAGATCGACTTCGTCTTGCGCTCGGTTTTCTATAAATTAAGCTTTCGTGGCATTTCTTCACTTTTTAACATTTTACATACAAATAAAATTAAGAAATAATGTTTCGCTTACTTAGCGTGTCACTAATAAATATTTTACGTTGTCTTATTAATAATCTAATATTGAGTTTCACATAATTTTTAAATTGTTCTTTTAAATTGCTAAATTAATTTCCAATCGCGTTTTATTGCGGATTAAGGGGATCCTAAAGTGTGGGTCCGTTTGATCAATAAAACTGAATTTTTTGAGCACACTAATCTTTTTTTTTTTTGATTGTGTGAATTGATAAATTCTTTTCTGCAATCAAAGTACATACAATAAGAGATATCCGGACGTCCAAATTTACATAACAATATTTTTTTAAAATGATTTTTAAACTTCAATTTTTTTCATTTTGTTATATAACTTTGGATCTCTTATTACATGTACTTTAATTGTAGAAAAGGATTTATTAATCCACACAGCCAAAAAAAAGATTAGTGTGCGCGAAAAAATTCAGTTTTATCGATAAAACAGATCATTTCTCACTTTAAGATCCCCTTAAATAAAATATTCGGATTATATATCAACATGAAAAAATAAAGTCTTTAATGATTTGTTAGTTCGGATTACGCTGGATTGTTTCGATATTCGAAGCAAGACACGTTTGTAATGATCTATGAGAAAGTTCTGTATTTTGTCTCATTAATTTGAATGAAATATACCGCACAACAATGAGGCGGAAAGTCGATTCTGCCATTGTATTCGCGGTAACGGAAAAGAGTTGAAATGCGGCAAAGCAAAGGGAAGGAGCAGAATTTAATTTAAAGCAGCTCATACAGGATATCGATAAATGGAAAATGATGCTCGCGGATTGTGCGCGCGTGCGCGCGCGCGCGCAAGAGAGAGAGAGAGAGAGAGAGAACTCATCGTTAACCGAATGCAGCGAAACTTTTCGGGGACATTCGTCATCTTAACGAGGGTTTTATTGCGGATCCTGGAAATATGTTTAGAATCCGCCTCCAACTGCCTTGTAAATTTTGCCCGTATATTCGAATCGTAGTATTATCTTGCCGATAGAAAAAATTACGACGTTCTGTATTGTGGCGTGGCGCGCTATTGTTCCGTGCGTTGTGAAGAATTTCTGATTTGGAGAAACAGATAACATTTTTTAAAATCTGTTTTATATATTTATATCGTAGGAAAATGAGTGTTGAGGTTTAGATTCTCAATAATCGAAACGCGAGAACGCATATAATATATTCAATAATAATTAATAAAATTCACATGTAACTGCAAGCGCGCGGCACATTTACTTTCTAAAACTTGCGACACTTCGCTCGAATCTACTCGCGACTTTTCCATAATTTTTCTTTGCGACTACTTCTCTCCTCGGCTGCCTATTTGCGACTACTGTCTCTCTCGGCTTATCTGTTTGTCTGCCTGCGTCCGTTATACGCGCAGCGTCGAACAATAGACCGAACATTCGAGAATCCTATCTAAATCTAAAACGCGCCCGAAAAATCTTTCCTACAATATTTTCTATAATGTATATTACTTATAATTTTAATTTTTACGTTTTGCCATACACTATACAAGGTGTGAAAATTTACACGGTAAATAAATATATTTTATTAATACCGGAAATAGCGACAATGTACAAAATTGTACTAATGTACACATGTGTTAAATGTAAATTTACATGATTTTGTTTGTACAGTTTTGTTATTAATAATATTTAATAGTTTAAGCTTTATTCTATGTACACACACACACACACACACACAAGCGATAGCTTGAACGGCGAATAAACTGACGATCAAATTTTCTCGAAGAACTCGCGGTTCGGGGCTGCGAATCGATGAAACGGCTTAACGAGAATTTTATTGCAAGTGCTGTAAATTTCCCGCGTTCCAACGACGCCAGTATTCGTATTGCGACGACATGGGCACGTGTACAACTTCCACCGCACTTCCTGCGCGAGAGAAATCCGAAGAAAATTCGTGTTCCTGGCGAACGTCGATCATCGTGACCAATGACGCGTTCCTCGCATCCGCGAATACCGTATCGGATATTTCCTGACAAACCGACCGACATCGTTTGACCCCCTCTCCCCTCCCCATATAGCCCGCTTTTCCTTTTTGGCATGCGATCGTGACGCGTGATTAACATACTTCTTCCTTCAGCGCGGGCGGAGGAATTCCGCGACATAAAAACTATTTCAATTTCTGATCGACTTATTCATTTGCATTTGTTTTTTTGTTTTTTTTTAAGTCAAAAAGCAAACCACCGTTCCAACAATCGCCAATCATTCTTCCACAAACCAAGCAAAGAAGTATGATAATATTAGGTGTATGCAAAAGTTTTAGTTTATTTTAAATTGAAATATTTTCTCGTCATTTTGTGTTTTTTAAGGTTGGTATTGAACTGTCTAAAACGCCATTTATTATTATTTAATGTTGCACACAATCTTAAAAATAACAGATAAAACAATGGAAGACGGGAAAAAAACTTTATATTCGACACTGTATTCGATATGAATTCTGCTCAATGCTGCTCTTTTTTTTTAAATCTATTTGCTCTATTCTTGGGGAAAACATTGTATCCTACAATACGTGCAAATACTGGACAAGGAAAGCGAAAAGTCGTTTTGCTGCAAGACAACGGGCTATGGTGGAAAGATACAAGGTCAGTCATTTCCGTGGATGCGCAGTAGTCTAAAAATAGTGGAGAGCGGACAGCCAATCATGAGAGGCCCATTTCAGTATGGCTGACGGGATGCTTTATAACCTATGCATATAGTTGTTCGTGCTGAATACAGTGTTTGTAAGAATTATTGAAAGCTTTTTAGAAACGATCGATTGTGATTATCGTGTTAGTGCAGAGAGTTGTGTGCAATTTAGTTTATACTTAGTAACTTTTTTTATTAATATATTATTGTTATTTAAACTTACAATGCTGTTTTTATAATCACCTGTGAACGTTTAAATTTCGCGCGCATAAAATGGGTCTCTCACGATTGGTCGACAAACATGGTCCCTATGCCGCCATTGCGCGCAATGACTCACCTTTTATCTTAATATCGTATCTTTTCACCATGCGCTAGGGCGCACGTTGCTAAGAGATCACTCAAATAAAGTATCATTAACTTAGAAAGTTCTTCCTCACGCGACGTATTGTCCTGACTTAGTGCCTTCGGATTATCTATTTCGATCGATGCAGCACTCCTTAGCAAGACAGCACTTTTGAGATGTCGCAGAAATACGAAAATGGTTCGATCAATTCATTGCTTTCAAACTGATATTTTTCATTCGCGAAGAAATTCGAAAATTGCCCGAAAGGTGGCAGAAAGTTATAAAAAATGAGGGAAAATATTTCTTAGATTGATTTGTAAGTATTGTATTTTGTGATTAACAAGTAAAAGTAAAAAAAAAAAAAAAAACAAAGACTAAAACTTTTGTATAAACCTAATATATAGCTGTTCGGTTTTCTATTAAGAGAGAATATACTTAGAGTAAAAAATAAAAAGTGTTTTTTCTCCGATCGGTGGTATTGCAGCAAACATACATAAAAATAAAATGTAAATATATAACAATACATAAATACTCTAGTGCATGATATGTTTTCAAAGTGCAAATTAATTTATTTGAGATATTGCTTTGTTTTTTCTCACTTTCGTGATCCACACGTGACATCTCTCGTTATTTCATTAACGATACTTAGACCGATTTCCGTCCGGTTGATGTCACGCTGTTCTTCTTGCCAATGGGAACGACAACCGACCGGGGATAGACTCGCGGGCGAATTTGTAACGCGGCCAACGACTGAAAAATATGTGCGACGATTGGGGTTGACAAGAGTGCGGTCCATGGATGAAGGACGGGAACAGCGAAGGGGAGGACGGAAGACGAGGCCGCTTCTCGGCCGGATAGAGCGAAACGGCGTAGGAATGGGCTCGCGAAGTTAGTGCCGACATTAAAACCACGGAATGGGACTTAACGACTCGTGGCGTGTCGGTGGCTGCGGCCGTTTCATCCCCTTCACGCGCGGAGAAACGTCGTCCGGTTCGTTCTTTTTATTTTCCCGCAGCATTCCCTTCACTGTCTCCGTCGTACCCGCGAATCTCTCTCGTGCGTTGTCGAAGAAGAAAGAGAGAGAGAGAGAGAGAGAGAGAGAGAGAGAGAGAGAGAGTTGGTGCAAGCGGCGCGGAAAGAAAATTCTTCCTTCCTTCCTTCCTTCCTTCCTTCCTTCCTTCCTTCCTTCCTTTCGGAATTATTCTCAAGTGATTCTTCACGAAAATTAACTCCCTCGGCTGCTCACCCCGACTCACACGAGCTTGACTTCCTTAAAATATCGCGTTTTTCTTTGCTGTCTTCTTTATAGTCTAGTTGGCTGCGAGTGGAATGACAATAATATATGTGCAGATTTTTTTTTTATTATTATTTTTAACGTTTCCTCCGCCGACAATGTGAGAATTTGAAGATCCGGCCGATTCTTTCGAAAATCACGTTTTTTTTGTTTTTTTTTTCAATCACGTTAATTTCCTCTCTGCGATCTACAAGTTTTGTCGTATTGCTCGGTCTCAAGCTTATTTCTGATTTTGATTTCACTTTTTTTTCATTATTTATTATATTATTATTTTTTAACTTCGTTAATTGATACTTTAAGGGTTTTCTTTATTTCTTTTAAATTTGTTTTAAATTTTTTGACAGTATATTCCTCTCATTCGACATGTGACGCTTGAGACTACAGAACTGTATATCATGTCATCTTGTACATTCCATCGTGAGTAACTTATATATATATATATATATATATATCGTTTATATTTTTATACAATTCACCGATCACGCGTTTATTACATTACTTTTCTTTAGAGCTTGTCTTTGATAAAGATCGAATCCCACGGTTGGAAACGTCGAATTGTATATCAGTCACACTGAATAAATTATAAACCAGTACACACCAACAATAACCGATGATGTAACACGTTCCCATATTGGCTTTATTCTCTTTGTATTCTTTTTCAATATTTTTGAAATCTCCGATTTCAATCTGTGAAAAATAATAAGTAACAAACTTATCCGACTTTTACGATGATAAAAATTCGTTGTTGAAATTTTTACAAGTAGTAAAAAAAATTTTGGTTTTTATTCAAAAAATTATTTCGCAACATGTTTAATATTAGAGAAGAATACCGGATTGAAAAATTACGAATGAAGGATTACGATGCGAAATACGCGTATCTCACTATTATTACACATTTCCATTATTACTCGCAGATTACGCACGTGGAAATCATTTATTTATTTAAACTCACGTCACGCGAAAATGCACATAACACGTTAATTAATATTACAACAGCGAATAATTAGAGAGAGAATAGCTATGGCGCGTGATTGTTTGCTTTGGTTCCAAAAATTCTTTGACGCTAATACATACAAATTTTGTTAGTGTCGCGCTGTGTTGCACACAGCGTTCCCTATTTTTAGTGATCTTCTCTTCGCGTCGCTTTATCGAACTTTACCCGTAAAAAAAAAAAAAAAAAAAAAAAACTGGCTATTGGCAACATCTCTCTTTTACTTGAAATGATAGTGATATAAACTTCTCCTTCTTGTTTTGTTAGGAAACGACAACCGAGACTTTTTGTCTCCCGGACTGTCGCTGATTAAAGAGCGGCGAAATCAAATACGACGATCATTCGGCAGTTAATTAATTCTTTTTCTGCCCTCTTCGAACTCTCAGTTTCTTTTTCCCCAGTGATCACATATACATTTTGTTAAGATATAAAAATGATCACCATTCGATTTTGTCTGTCAAAGACGGAAACCCTTTCAAAAAAAAAAAAAAAAATTGTTTTCTCTAAGTGCTTTATGGTAGCGAGTATTGAATCGAATTGAATGGAAAAGTTGTCGATTGAATTATTACAATCGCGTCTTACACAAACTTTGGATGATATACGGCGACTTAACAATATCAGTCCCACCGCTTTCAAAAATGTAATACATTTTTCCTTTACTTTCATTCAAGTTTTTAATAATCCGGCACGTATAAACGATATATATATATATATATATATATATATATAAATGTAAAAAAAGAAGAAATGATAATAAAAGCTGAATCCTTTTCGCTTTGTCGGATTCGTTCAAGCCTCTCGAGTATGCAGCTAATGCAGCCTCTCTCTCTCTCTCGTTCAAAGCAGTTCGGAATCCGTTCCCGGATTTTTCTGTGAGACGCGCCGCATTTTGTCTCGTGCGATATCGTTAAATAGCATTCGTGAAAAAGGAAAACGATGCTGGAAGAGAACAAAGAGGTTTTTTTATTTATTAGAGTTTTTCTTTTTTTTTTTTTTTTTTTTTCAAAAGAACGCGTTGCCTTTCTTTCCGCAAATCTCGGTCTCCGTGTCTTCGATCTTTTGATTTCCCCTTTCTTTCTACACATGTGTGCCGCGCCACCAAGACAATTCGTTGCGTGGCGACCGATATTAAATATCGACACTTGATACATAGCGCGGCAATTTTGGATCCCACGTGTCTTAACATACAGCGAGCGAACAGCCTTTTAATATTCCGTCGACATCGTCGCTGTTGCGCGCGAACTTTTCGACGATCGAAATTTTGTCCGAAAAGTGTCCGTGTACAATAAATTTCACACATTTCTTCCGGTTTCGGAACTGGCCTCGAAATATTCCGCACGACGTTGACTGTCCGTGCATTGAAATAAAGACTCAATTCAAAAGATCTTGCGAATATTTTTTCGCTAAGTGAACGTCTACAATAATCCTAAAAATCTGTAGGTAAAAAAAATTGGCGAGGAAAAAAACGCATTAACTCGAACTGAAGAGTTTCCGAAGATTTTTCTTTTCTCTCGCGAGAAAGAGATTAGATATGTAATTTTTAAATAAAGTTGAAAGTCTTTTTTAGTGGGAGTTTGACCGATATTTCAAAACAGGAAAAATGGTCTTAATAAAAGGATAAAAGCTGGGCGCGGAGAGAAAGAGAGAAAGAGATACGAAATGAAATTCAGGACGCTGTGGACGTTCCGGAATATAAATATACTCGACGCGAACTCCCGGATAATACATATATTATGACAGGTCCCGGCGCGCGTCCTCGGTATAAATCAAGATCTTGTTACTCTCTCGTGAGAGAGAAAAGCCGGACGAATAGCGAAGGACTTAGCGCCTTCTACGGGAGCGCGAACGCGCTATTCCTCTCACAGAGAGGCCGTGTGTTGGATAATAACGTGGCGTCTCGACGAAGAGAAAGAGAAAGAGAGAGAGAGAGAGAGAAAGAGAGAGAGAGAACTTGCGAGACGAACGGTCAACCGAAGATCAACCTTCTGAAGTGCTCAGAAAACCGAAGCGCTCGTCTTCCTTTCGAGCGGCCATTCGCAGACGGAAACGTGTCGAGTACACAGTGCCATTTGTGTCTTCGGAGTTGTCTCACTCTCTCTCTCTCTCTTCTTTTTTGATTCTCTATTTCTCGGAGGTTTGTGTTCGCGCACTCGATTCTCCACTCGCGCGATCGATTTGTCGCACGTAAAGAAACAATCGGACAGCAAACACATGTCATCGGTAAAACAAGAGACATCAATTTTTCCGCTTGTATATATATATATATATATATTTTTTTTTTGAAATCATCAATAATTACGTACGTACAAGAACGAATTCGCGTGATTTGTTATTATTATTATTATAATACGAGAGGAAAGACGCGCGAAGTGTACAAAGACAAAAATAAGATTAGAATTTATCGCGCGGTTCAAAATTACACTTAGTCACGATCCCAACTTCTAACGACTTAGCTCGCCACTTGATAATTGAACATTTGCAGTGCAAGCTGGTACAAGCGAGATACGCGAGTTTCTGCTAATAACGTTAATAAAACGGCGCAACCCTAAGCCGCATCCATCACGCTTGGCGGCTCGATTATTATCGCTGCGAGCGAAGGTCGAAGCGAACTTTCGGAGCGTAACTTATCGCACGGTCGGCGACTGCAGTGTAGTTAGCACGTTATTCCTCAGCCCGGATACACGTCTTAACTCAGGACGCGGACAATATCTCGGGGGTCGCACGTACGGCAATAAAGCCGCTTGCGCTTTGACGGCGTACGCGCTATTGAAAAGGGAAACGGGAAAAAAAGAGCGAGAAGCCAAGACCTAACCTAACCAGAGACGAGTAAATTGGGATACGTGTTCGCGGATGTTCCGGCATTCCGCATGCGGTATCGGACGGCTCTCGATTCTCGTCCCGGATAGCCTGAGGCAAGTCCCATGGGCTACGTTTTCCTTCCTCGAGA
Organism: Pseudomyrmex flavicornis; assembly: GCA_014825475.1. Classification (NCBI taxonomy): domain Eukaryota; kingdom Metazoa; phylum Arthropoda; class Insecta; order Hymenoptera; family Formicidae; genus Pseudomyrmex; species Pseudomyrmex flavicornis. The sequence continues at coordinate 19,678 of QVNW01001896.1, forward strand.
TCTCGACGAGATTCCTTCCGCTTCCCTTTCCCCTTCTCTTCTCTTCCCGCTTCCTTTTCGTCGTACGGTACTGTCATCCGAGTACTTCTCTTTAAAGAGTCAAAAGGAGAAATCACAGATTTTCTCGAGAGACAAGTCCGAGACAAGCCGTGTTGTTTTCTACGAAGTGGTTAAACGTCAAGCTTTGAATGCGAGATGTACTTCGGGAATGTTTCCTCAACCATAGACAGCTGCTGCGCGACGATTTAAAGAAAACGCGCGGTAAATGTTAAAATTTTTTAACATATTAATTTTTTATCACAGATTGTATAATGTCGCTATAAAATTATAATCCTTCATAGACCGATATGGGTCTTCCAGACCCATCCAAAAATTTCAAACCGGTGTCTTTACTTAAAGTTAGTTTTTTTTTTTTTTTTTTTAACGCTTATATCTTGGAAACTACTAGAAATTTTTCAATTTGGTTTTTTATCGACGCGGAATTGTTCAAACTTTCGATTTAAAAAAAAAAAACTTGAAAAAATTGTAGACGCGTGGGTAACTTTTTCGGCACTGAGCGAAATAATCTCTTGCTGAAAGCAAATAATCTTCTTATTTACTTCTTTTCTTTATATATAAAAATGCAAGTACAGTAGAACTCCAGTAATTTCGAGCACATGGGACTGATTCTTTCTAGAATTCGAAATTATTTTCTTCCCTTTTCAGCGACCAACTGGTAGCAAGAGACGAAAGATACGGTACGAGTTGCGCAGTCACTTAAGAATATATCGGGGAATCATGAATAGTGGGGGAAACTATTGGCCCGCCTATCAAGGAGAAGTCGAAATTGTAGTTCTCGAAATTTTACTGGAGTTCTACTGTATATTATCACTCAAATATTACAAATAAATAGACTCAATCAACTAATATCACAAAGGCGGCCACTCAAGTCTCATAAACTTTTCGACCGATCACTTCAACGGTCCCATATCGACTCTCTGGTTGCGTAATCCACAATGCCCAAAATCATAAGCGATAAGATAACACATATTCTCCTAGAGATGGCGCGGTAGCGACCTTTCTTATCTGCTAGATAACATAATAAACATACAAGAACATCGAATATAAGATAATACATGCGTGTATACAGAATCGGCAAAGTCGAAATATTCAAACAATAATTTCTTTCAAGCTCTTCTACAAAATAATATTGATTTTTCGCGGAGATGTTTGGTTTTAAAGTCGCGTGGGTCTCACGGGCCCAGTTAGTCCACGAAGAGTTAATTATTAATTTTTTCTTTCTCTTTAAAAAAAAAAACTAATTGTATTTATCATAATTTAACTATAATTTATAGTGTCTCACGATATTTTTACACTTGTTTTATATATTCAATTTTTTATATACATTGAATAATTAAGCACAGTTTTGATTTATATTGAAAGAAGTTATTTCTTATCTGTAAAATCGACCGCATCATGAATGTGCGTGTATTTCGCTCTCAGTAACGGCTCACGCAAGAGGAAAGTGGATGGTAATCGATAGAGATGAGAACTAATTAAACAATCGACCGCATCCGGCACTCGTATCGACGCGTTAAGCAAACGATTTGTTCGTGAGGGGAAGGGGAGAGGGGGCTAACTTTACGGAGTTTAGAGTATGACGCTCGCATTCGTGGATAGAACTTGTCGATTAAAATTCCCAGTCGTCGCTGAGAAGTTAATCGAATATTCAGGAGCGCGTCACGGAGAACGTTTCTCGATGAACCTCGGCGGGAAAACTTGAATTTCGAAGGAAAAACTTTTGCTGCTTCCACCGTTCGGATAAAATGCGTGCACGAACGAAAAGAGCGACACCGTGGCAGATGGCGATTTCTTCTTCTCTCTCTCTCTCTTCTTCTCCCTCTTATCTGGCGGAAAATTTTTGTTCTTCGTGTTTCACCCGCTTATTATTGCTCCCTTCTTCTTTCGTTCGATCTGCCACTTCCCTCTCTTCTGTCCCGCGGCTAGAATTCTCGTCAGCATCTCCGTCCGATTAAGAAGACTGAAAATTATTCATAAAAAAGATCCCGCTGCGTGAATACCAATGGTCGCAAAAATGGATGTTGGCAACCTTTTGACATTCAACTTCCGCGGCACAAAACTTGTCAAAGAGAAGAGCGTGGCTTCTCAATAGCTCGTTAAATCTCTCGAGTTAACGTCGTTCCCCTGTTATGCCGCTTTTGCGATAACTGTAACGCGATTATTAATTTTCGCAAGTTACGGCCGGATAGTTGCGACTTCGTTCAAGTTGTTCGTTGAACAATTAATAATGTTAATTATCAGCTTTGATAACTCTTTCGTAACGTGTCGCGCGACGCGAAACGTCTCTCTGTGTTGTTTTCCAAGCTCGCTATTATTCTATTTCTTGTTTCAGGTAACACAACTGTTTATTGCTATATTATAACATAAAATAAAAATACAATAACGTGTTTTCTCCCTCGAAATTTCTGTTCGAAAAGATTTCAAATTTAATCTCGTCCGTTTTATATAAACCGGAGAATATATCGTCACTCTCTAAGTAATAATTATATAAGTGTCTCATACGGGATTTTCAGTTATTGCATGCGGTGACACTAGTAAAAAGTCATATTCTTTACAAAATATTATATTCTTCATCAAATATTTAAAAAAATATTCATAAGTAAGGTAAAAATTTGAAACCAAAAGAATCTCTTAACTAGAGAAACCATATGAAGTTTTAAACCTTTAAACTGCTCTTCTCTAGAATTTGCGTTTTGGAATTACGGGATTATACATAAGGAGTGACGATATTTAAAGGAAGTGAGAGAGAGAGAGAGAGAGAGAGAGAGAGAAGAAGAGAAAAAAGCTACATCGAAAAAATTGTATTCTTGTATGTAGAAGACTTTATACTTAAAAAATCTTCTTAAAGATTTTAGATGATATTCTTCTGAAATTAAAACTATATTATTTATTTAAGAATATAGTTTTAATTTAAGAATATAGTCTTTTCCGATAATTAGATGTTTTTCTACAGATGGTTTGTGCGAGTTACGTTGCATTTACATCGGCAAATTGTGAATTGTTGCTTAATAATAGATGTATTAAAATGGTTGGAAGAGGAAGACTCAAACGAAAATGAAAGAAATATTTACAAGTTACGTAACCTAACTTAATTTAACCTAAATTATTTTAGCTCCTCCGATCTATTATTTTCGAGTTACAAAATTTATTACCAATACTGAAAATCTATGTAATGTGTAAACTTTAAATTTCAGTACTCTAAAAGTAAATTTTGTAATACAGCTTGTCTTTTTATGGTCTTTCCTATTGTTTTATATATTCTAATTAGTAAATATTATCGGTATTAAGGCCATCACACACAAAATTACTTAAGAGCGTAAGACGTAGCCGTAAGAAAATTGACCAATCAGAAATTTACTTCTGAAAGTTTCTTACGGCTACGTCTGACGTAATTTTGTGTGTGACGGCCTTTATTCTTTAGAGAAATTTCCTCTTACAGTAAGAAAATCTTCTTGGCGCCTATTTTAGTGTAAGATATACTTAAAGTGGGATATCCTTAAAACGAGAATACATTTTTTTCGGTGTACAAACTTTTGTTTTTTTTTTATTTAAAAAAATAACCGATACACTATCCTATAAATCAGAGACCACCGAATGCGCAGCAACGCATACAGACACGATTGCGAATCTCGTTAGACGATAATCAACTCGTATGGAGAGGAGTAGCTGGCTACTTCAATATGGCCACTTGGAACATTATCGTGGCGAGTGTGTGCAGCGAACTGCTTCGTACGAGTAAATTTTACGAACCTATCTCTCTTTGTCTCTCTGTCTCTCTCTATCTCTATCTTTTTCGCGGTCAAGCGTGAGTAGCGTTCATAATGCGATTCGCTTGCCCTTGTTCGAGCAACTTTCGCGGCGTCCGAGATAGAATGCGGAGTCCCCGATATATACATTGTTTCTAACATGCACTTTCCTTGTTGTTCCACGAGTGCTTGAGCGAACAATCTCTCTCGCTTAGTTCAATTCTAAAGCGAATGCAACACAATTATGTCGAGGAAGAGTGTTACATAAATTTTTTTTTTTTTTTTATTAAGAATTGTGAAACTTAATTTTTTTATCGGGAGGAAACTTACAGTGTCTTGAAAATTATTCATGGAAATTATATAAATATCACTAGATATTAGTTTGAATAAAAGATATAAGTTAGAATAAAAATTAGATTAAAAAATATTTGTAAGAAATACATGAAAAAAAAACGAACAAAAGCAAATAAGCTATTATTTGGCATTGCTCAATTAATTTAATTAACGTGACTTCGGGTTTAATGAATTATTCCATAGATTACTTTTCCTGACGAAGTAGTCGACTCACGTCATCTGTTTACACCGTTAGCTAAAATTTTTTAAATTTTGTATAATGCTGCTTTTGTATATATAATTCGTATTTTTCCAAATGTGCGAATTGTTTCGGTAAACTTTTTTTTCTAATTTCACATCGGCTCTGTTATTTCATAGATATATATGATTCCGGAAAAAGTCGTTATGTATCTGTAATTAGCAATCACTCGAACGAACGAATCAGTTTGTTTTGTTTTGGCTTTTTGTCTCGTTTCATCAATTTGATTGAGGACAGAGGAAATTTAGCGTGATTGGGATTTATTCAAACCACTTAAGTGAACAATGGCACGAGTGCCTTTGTACTCTCGCCGACGCTTGTCGAAACACATAAACGTAACATATATTCAATGCGCTTTGACGATGGAATATTTTCACTATCACACATGTACAGAGCGTTTCGAAATTAATTCGGTGAGAAATTTGATAGATGTCAAGTGTTGACGCGTCAATGGCAATACAACTGCTCTTCACAATTAATTATTAAAATCGATTTCTACGAGCTGTTACGAGCTTAGTATAATATATAAACTCTACAAAATAATGTTAGGATAAAAGTTGCTTATCTGTGTAGATAATTCAAAACGTGGATTTGTTATGATTTTTCATGATTAACAAAATGAAGTATCTATCGGATTCTTATAACTTTGTTTTTGACGAGTAAAAAAAAAAAAAAAATGTTAATTTTAATTTGAGTGCATCTCCTGGATGTATATTTATGTAAAAAATGCTGAAGTAACTCATTCGTCATGTGTTTGTCATTGACAAATTAGTACCGTTAAGTAAATGACACTTTACATTTACATTTGTTATTTTGATTTTAAGTGTGCAATGTAAAAATAAAATAATATATGACGCACTTAAAAACTATATGAAAGAATAGTTACAATAACTCGTCAGAAATGCACTTCGAAAAGAACGTAAGTATTCTTCGTGTAGTTTGTAAAAAACTCGAACGCATATAAAAAACTTAGTATTATTATGCATATAATACTACTGAAAAATTCTAACATATGTATTTCTACAAAATTGTTTTTTGTAAAATCTGTTCTACAAAAGAAGTGATATAATAAAGCAACATCGCCAACTGAGAAATCATACGTATGTATATTTTATATAAAAAAGTTAATCCTCTCCACAAACCCAATTTCTTATTTTCTTTCCATAAAATGTACTTATATCGAATTATACATTTATAGACTTCGCTCGGTGTGAAAGGTCGAAAATCCATGTAAAACTGTTTTCAAATAAAAAATATTTAATGCAAAACAACTTGGCGCGGCCGCACCGAAAACTAAGGTCGCACTACACAGCAAGTTAGTTATATACGAACATAAATCTTAAAAACAAAGATAAAAATCCTATTTTTAACGGCAATTGTTTTATGTAACTGTTTT
>QVNW01001897.1:0-16370 GCA_014825475.1 Pseudomyrmex flavicornis
GTACTTCTTGAATTAACGGCAAGTTGTAAGTGGGTTATATCGTTGAGACATTTGGATATTTCATTTCTTTTGTCGGAATACATTTGCGGAAAAACAAACAAACAAACAAACAAACACATACACAACTGAGCGGTTACAAGAATGCAATAACTTATACAACATCCAAAATATTTCAACATTTGTTCGATAAAAAACGTTAAAATTTACTTGAAATCTCTTGCGAAATGCCAAATCGGGAGAAGTATCGTTTTTCGGGAGAAAGGACTTGCACAAGTTATATTATTGCACTCCGCACTCTCGCTCGATATCAATGCGATAGCGCGAGTGCATGCACGAGTGAGCTATTAGTTGCAGAATGTGTTCTCCGCTAGGGTGACCCCGTCGTACAGTAACGCGGGGATTGTACTACAACCACGTATTACAGCCACCGGGGCGAAATTCTCTTCTCTCGCTCCGTTTCTAGAGCGGATTGATGGTTTTCATTGTTCACCAGGATAGGCGGATTTCAGTGCGGTGCGAGTACGGGAGGGTAACGCTGGGGCGAACGCGCTTTCCGCGCGCGTCGCACAGAAACCCTTTGACCATCCTTTGCATTCGGGATTCCGGGATGAAGGAAATAGAGCGCCGCCGCACACACCACCACGATAGCGCGGCGTTATAGGACGGACGCGGGAGAAGGGCCTTTACCGCAAAATAGTACGCGCGCGTGCACACACGGCCCAAGAATTTTCAACAGAACGCTCCCGGTCTAAATTTATGGCGCGGCGATAATAGATGCGCAATCACCGCGTCGTCGCGATGTACAAAGCCGGACTAGAACATCGTTTGAAAGTTTCTGATCCCGGATTTCTGGACTCTCTCCCTCTCTCCGAGATTTTCTGCATCGTTTTCGAGTCTCCCAGTCGAGAGAGCGTTTCGCACAAGGAGGAATCCGCGCAATTATTTTCAGAGAGAGAAAGAGAATTCTACTTGAACTGCGCGCGCTATCGTTAGAGCAACTGCTACACAAAACGTCCATTACGCACGTAATTACGCGCGAAATTATTATTCGCTGTCCGCGGAAGGAAAATTAGAGAGAATCTTTCGCGTTTCTCGAAAATAAAAACTTTTAACGCTTTTTACTTTCAGGCCGGTGTCTCTCGCCCATACAAAGAAAAATACGCATTTACACGTGCACTACTACTAACGCGTAACGTCGCACATTTTCGTGTAATATATCCGCGCGGCACTTTGTGAAACCGACGGCTAATATATTATATATCCGAAGAAGAAGAGAAAAACAACCCGCTAACGTTATTAGATTTTCTTTCATCTCTGAGCGCGAAGCAGAATATACGCGGTAGGAGAGAGGAATAAATAGAAATGAGAGAGGGGGTGTATGTGTGCGCGCGCGCGCGCGCGTGTGTGTGTGTTGATAGAGCAGACTCTGTCCGCTCCTCGATTCTGGCAAAACAGGGACATTTATCAGGGTCTGTCTGATAAAATAAATAGACAGGAGGAAGAGTGACGTTTTAATTATAAGGACGGTCGACGATGCATGTTCGCTAAGTTACTGTCAGTGCCGTGACAGGGAGGGTGGCATTGTTGCTTAAATACCGTCGCAGTAATCTCTGCGCACCTTCGCTTTACAATATCTACTTCTGATATCTTTTTCGCAAAAAAAAAAAAAAAAAAATTAAATATAACACACGAACAATTTGCGCACGACACAAAAGTACGTATAATATATTTTTTAGTTTGAAAGGGAGATGCAATTACTTTTTCGTTTACATTTTAAACACTTTTGATTTTAATTGTCAAAAGATGCGCGCTACGTTATAGAATTTCATTTCGAGTTATTAAAATAATAATTCACAAACGTCAAATTGTTTCGAAATTATCGAAATATTATGAATAAACATTTCGAAATTTTTTGACACACAGACAGACGGTTGTGCAGATTACGTAATTGCGTTCTATCGACGACAAGCGGCTTCAAAAAATCAGTAGAGTTGAAATTCAAATTTTTGTTCGCTTGTAAATCGGGTCTGGGAACGAAAAATTGTCATAGACTGCAAGTGCAATAAGCTACGCCGTGAGAGTTGTGTGACGCGATGATTATCGTGCCAGCGCGGGTTTCCTTGGTTTATATCGATCCTCAGAATGTTATCTCTGTACATTCCCCAAGCTTAACAGCTAATCCGCGTGATATGTGACGGACATTTGTCTCTCTTCCGAACACGGGCATAACAGTCGCGCAGCGTCTTTACGACGTGCAATAAATACTTGACGAAATTGTTGGATGAGATGTGCGGCGAGATGTTGAAGACGAGCGGCGCGTCGCGCGCGGAACGAGGAAGCGACCGAGAAAGAGAAAAATCATCTTGTTTCGCATGAGGAAAATGTGTAAGAGATCAATCGGAGAGACTGGTGGCGAAAAAGAGAAATCTCATTGTCATTTAACTCAAGTACGCGCAATCTTTGTGCGAACCTCTTTTGCATGCGCGAATTTGTGTAACGATAAAACAATTTCCAGACGCGCGCGACCCGCAGCACATTTTCCATTTTCGCAAATTTATTTTATCATCGCGTCGCGTTATTGATCATTCAGCGAGCTTATGCGGGTTCGAAAATAGAGCAAAATTCGATGAAGCTCGGATAGTTTAGAGACGCTCCTCTCATATTTATTTGATAACCGGCTTGAAATGTGTCTCCTTTCTCTCTCTCTCTCTCTCTCTCGTGCGGAATATTAAGCGCGCAACTTTATTTTAAAGTGATTTGCAATCGTTCATCTTCCGGATTACGAGTTTTTCGTTGTTTCGCATTATCGACAGATGACCAAAACAAACATTTCGGCATCCGTGAAACTGCATTGACCGCGAGAAAATTCTCGATTTGAATTAATGACAAAAAAAAAGTCTACCGCGCCCGCTTTCAAACTTGCTGTTTTACGACACGAAAATGACAAGATCGGTTTCACGCGCGGTTTATATATCTCAGAGAGAGAGAGACAAGCTTGAGAGGTGTAGCTTTGAGAGACTTCGAAGCGCCCATTCTGCGCCCGGCAGCGCTTCTGAAATTGATCTGGAGAATGTTATAGTTCGGTGTACTCTTGTCGCATGTAACACACAAACATATATGCTCGCCCGCGTGCGCTAAGAAACACCCGCTAGAAATAGAGCGGGAAATTTCATCATACCACTTTTAATGGAGCCGAACGAAAACAAGCGCCATTAACCGTTATCAAATTTCCTTCGACCGTTTTCCCGCTAGTTTACTATCCAACTTTTCCATTATCCCGCTCGCGCGCGACTCCGCCAGAAGCGGAGAAGAACGAGAGTGAAGAGAGAGAGAGAGAGAGAAAAAAAAAGAGAGAGAGACGAGGCGGAAGAGGGGAGGGGGGAGGGCGGAAGAAGAGATATTTTACTCGTGAAGTCAAGTCGAACTACAATCCGTACTTTAAGTCTATGACTTCCCCGGCAGCAGCAGCAGCAGCAGCAGACGCGGGAGTCGAGAATCGAGAGGAGAAAACGAGAAGCGACAACGCGCGGTCCGAAGTTTTCCCAGGCAATGAGAGCCGCTCGAGAACCGCCTCGTAAATCGGACGATAAATCTGAAAGTTCTAGGCTCTCTCTCTCGCTTTCGGTAAAACCGCCTCCGAAAAACCCTCGCGATCGGCTGTTTCTGAGAGAACGTCCATCGAAGAGTTGGCGAGAGACGCCGCCACGACAAGATACGGTCACAAGAAGGGGAGGAAAAGAGGAATCAATATAAAAGTCAGCAACCCCCCGCACTAACCAGGTATTTACGGCGGGTAAATACTAAAGGGGGGCAACCCATGCTCGTTCTTCTTTTGTCCCCACCCCCGAAAGTCGATGGCTCGAAAGGGGTGCTGTCGCTTTCAAATGCAAATTCATCCAGGCATCCGTCTCCGTTTCCCGCAAAACATACATATCGGGTGATTCGCAATACTATCGTGTATCATGTGTCAGATTTCGTGTATGAATATCGAATTAAAAAATCCGATATCTACGCGAAAAAAATAGCAAAATATAAGTAGCTTTATAAGTTATAATTAAAAACCCCCCCAAAAAAAATGTTCATACGTTGAAAAATGAAAATCTATTCGCGAATTCAGTTACGGAGATATGTTAAACTCTCTCGAATTTAAAAATATAATTTTATTTTAAATAATCTTACACGTACGTAAAATTTCTCACGTATTTAATTATTAAGAGATGTTCAATGCGAAGATAATCTTTTCTCACGCGAATGTAATTGCGAATCATCCTGTATGCATCGATGCGCGCCTTATTTACCCGATTCGAGAAGATCGAAGGATTCGTGCGTAGAATTGAAAAAATGAGTCACGTGTATTGCGAATTTGATGAAAGTCGGGTTAAGTGTGCGCTCTCGCCTGACGGTCGGACGTTAATTCGATTATGCCAGTTACTCTTCCATATCGCGCGAGTGCCTCGATAAATTTAAATACCTATACAGAAGCGGGATAAATCTATATGGATTGGATTCGGCTTATCGATTTTTCATGCAACTTCTCTGAGGCTTCTTGATTTTTCAATATCGGGACATGATAAGGCTTTCTTTTATTGTTTCAATGCCGATGTTTGTAAACACGCGCCTTCTTTATTTTACGTGTATAGTTTTTGTGGATTTTAATATCATATAGAATAAAAATATAGTTTTTAATTGATAAAACACAAATTTGCACTCGCATCCAAAATTTCGTCTTCGCGCGTCATATCCGATACAGTCGCTACCATATTTTTTTTGTTTTTTTTTGTTTTTGTTTTTTTTTACACGCATCTTGTTGCGTTTGAATAAAAAAAATCTCTTGTTCGTTTCAATGTATACGAGACGTAATATATGTGCACACCAGAAAAGTTATTCCATTTCCTCGTATCGCGATATCTTTACGCACCTGTCACCATTACAATTGCGATACCACAACGTTTTACCGATGTCATATAAAAATAAGTAGAATAATATGCGAAAGAAGAAAAGAAGCAACAAAAGATAAAATAAAAGTAAGAGAAAAAACTTCGAAACACTATTGAATTTTGAAATATTTCTTTCTCTGGTAATTGAATAATAAAAAAAACACACACACACACAACAGAATAAATCCGACTAAGCAACTGTATAAAATTATTTACGCTATCAATTTTCTTCATTCTAGACGAAAACTCGAAATGGCCGAAAAGAGCTCGATTTATCACACACGAACTCATAACTGCGCGTCGACACACGAGCCGAAACAATTTTCAACTTGAGATATTCGTCAACAGCAACGCGATTGTTTCACGCCGCGAGAGAGAGAGAGAGAGAAAGAAAAAAAGAGAGAATAAGAGAGAATGAGACGATAATTTTTCTGTTGTCGCGAATTTATTTCGTCGCGGAAACTCGTTTGCCGAGCGGTTGCGCGCACAGGTGGAAAAGAGAAAAAGATTCTCGATAATTAACAGTCCTTCCAACACGCCGTGGTCGCGACGAAGCCGGGGAAGGATTCAAAGCGCATCAATTTCGTTTCGTACGTGCGAAATTGCCGGGGTTGAACCGAAGCGCCGCGCTAGTCAGCGCCGGCTGTCACAATGAATCCAACGGCTGACAGTTTTCACCGCATTTACTCACCCGCATTTCATCCACGCCGTCGTCGCTTATATAGCGTCGTCGTCGAGACGAAGCCGCGGCCATCGCCGCGTAGTTAGATACGTGCGGAAATAGTTTTCACTATCCCATCAAGCTCTCAATTGTGACCGGCAGTCAATCCCAACTATCGCGTCAGGATATTAAAAAAAAAAAAAAAAATCATGTCACGAACGCACTTTTCTCTCTGAAAATTCTATTTGACTCCGGATGTTCACGACATTTTTATTTTTTTCGAATACGTATATTTTCAAATACGTATATTTTCAAATACTTTACTGAAGTAAATTAATTCTCTTCTTATAATACGTGTAGTTTCGATATATAAATCGACACGGAATGAGCAAGAATATCGTCTTTCTTTAACCCGGCGTAATTTCATTGGGATCTTTCTCTTTTCCTTCTGTTCGCGTCACCCACCGTCGTCGTCGTCGTCATCGGCATCCACCCGTTTCTCAAATGAGTTTGCTATCCGGCGTATTTCCAGCCAAGACCATCGGCCGGATTTGAATAATCCGTTTCTCTGGGCTTTAAGTGTTTTTCAAGATTAGGCGGGCACCGCTTTATAGGCAGCTTCAAGAGTCGAGAAGTAATTTATCTTCGTCTGAATGCCTCGCGCGTTGAGATGACTAAAGAGGAGACCAACGAGCACTCGACGAATAGAAGACCGTTTCACTTCGCTTCGATTATTCGAAGCGTCGCGTGTTGTTTAAAATCGGCATTACTTTTGGATTATAAAACGATACTTATTACAAGTCTTTTTTTTTCTAATATTGCAATGTTAATCACTTTTTTTTTTTGCACACTTTATTGTTTTTTACAACATCGAACGCGATTCGCCTAAGTTCCGAAGAGCCGCGAGAGCGTGTAGAATATAAAGAGAGATCTCGACGGAATTTTGCCTCTAAACAGAAAGCTTTGCTATCCCATCGAGAGCAACCCCCGAGACAATGTTCAGACATCTTCTGCGATTTTCTCTCGCTCCCCATCGTGTTATTTATCAGCTGGAATAGAGCCGTCCATTTCCTCATTGCTAGACGCTCGATAAGCGAACTGGCTAGTCTGTCTTCGTAAATCAACGATATCTTCCTCTCGCCTCGACAACTAGGATAACGTATGACTTTTGTGGCAAATATAAATAGTCTCTCATTCGCGGGGGTAAATTAGTGTCGTAAAAAATTCAGAAAATAATTTCCGAAGTTGTTATCACTTGTGTGTATATAAATTATCAGTCCATTTTTCTCTCACATCTGTCATAGCCGTAGTTGCCGATAATTTACGCAACTGACGACAGATAAGGAGAAATTTCGTTTGATTTATAGGACACACAAACGTGTTTCTATTTTGCTGCAAAAAAAAACGGACGCTTGCTCTCTCGCTCTGACATTTTTTTTTTTTTTTCGATCAAAAAGTTGATGCAGGACGCGAGATGATGGCGCGCACCCGAAGGCTACGGAGGGTTATAATTCAATCGGGACGTCATGATCCGATATACGGAGGGGGGAAGGGAGGGAAAGAGGGAGGGGGATTACGTGTCATTGTGAGATGACATCGATGGGAATAGTTACCGTCCGAGTTCGATCGTGCTCCTCTTCTGGATCGAACTTTAAGCACCGGCACCACATGTATTATACGGGAGAAATCGCGATTGTCTGCCCGCACCGAAATGGCCACCGAGTCGCCATTTCTGGCGTGCCACATTGTCGGCAATTTATATCCCCTCGCGGGACTCACCGAAAGGTTGTAACTTCTTGAACGGAAATTGTAAGAAACGCTTGAACCAAAGAAGATCGCCTGTAGATTAAAACAAAGAAAATTCTCTTTTTATCTCGTAAATCTCGAACTTGTTCTACAACAAGTAGCAATATAGCAATTAAATTAAACGGCGGTAAAGATAATAAATACTTTTGTATTAATTATTATGAAATATTAAAACGCGCGAAAATCTATTAAAATCATTTTACGTTTAATTTGCACACAAAGATATTAAAATTCTCTTCGAAGACCTTGCGAGCGGAACGGTGCGAATAAAAAAGAAGCCGAGAACGTATACGTGAGATGATGTTCACGCGATTGCGAACTTCCGCCTCGCGGAATCGAGATTATTTCTCCCTTTGAACTCGAATCTTGAAGCGCGAGTCGACGTTTTCGCCGGAAAAGACTCTCGCTCTCTAACCAATTTCCGTATCAGCGACCACAGTTTTATCGACACGGACAATACGGCGCACTCGGGGGATCTTATCAAAACCTGTCACGCGCAGAAACGGCGGATGCTGTGGTAACGCGCGCGCGTACCGTCTCGCGGAATCGTCCACGCTTCACGGAAGACGCGAGTTTGAGGTGAAGTCCTGTCTGTTTACGAGTGTCAATAGTCGAGAACTCTCGACGGGATCTCCCGCGTTATATCGATGAAACGTGTCGACCCCGACAAATCGCCGACTGGCAGCAAATCACTTGCCACGAGCCCTCGGATTAGCTAGCTGATGCGTGAATACAGAACACGGCGCGACTTATGAGGTCGCTGGTGAATTAGAAATTTTAATTGCGGCATCGGGACGTTTTTTTGTATCGTTTTAAATTTACGAATAATCGCCTTCTGCGTCGAAACACGGAGAGGGTTCGTAATTAAATCTACAATAATTATCGCCCCGATCGAGAGAGATCCGCGATAATAAACGCCGTGATGGTTGTTGATGCATACATATTTATAAGACTTTAAGACATCTCGATGTTTTTTAATTGAAAAACCAGACCTCATCGCGAAAATTGGTATAATGTACGTCTGACACTCTCTCTCTCTCTCCCTCTTGATTAGACCGACTTATTTTCCCGTTCAGTCGCGACACTTTTTCGTCGGGCAAGAAAGAACACGTGTGCAAGAACACACACGTTTCACGAGAATGGAAAAGGAAAGATTTAACGATTTTTAAGCACCGCGGAAAATCCGGAACGTAAACGACAGGTTTTTACGTATCAGCGAGTACGAGGCCAATCTCTCGAGCGTCTTTCTGCGAAATGTATGAGATTTTAATAACTGAGATTAGAGAGACGCGAGAAAACAAAAATGACGTGAACCTCTTGGAGAAGCGAAAGAAGATGTTCGTACGTCGTCACAACCGAACAATTACTGAACAAGTACTTTTTGCAATATCTCACAAACGAGCTTACAGCGCGTATTGTCTGCGCTGTGATGCAAACAAACTACTCGCGTTTACATTTCCCATTACACTGAAAAATAAAACAGCTTTCACATCGCCCAGAGAGAGATACAGTCGTGGATTTCGAGGCGCGACGAGGGCAAATCGACTGATCCCGGTGATGGAATGGCAGAGCGAGCAACTTTAAAAAAAGAAAGCGCCGCGGGATCATAAATCGAGAAGCTCTTATACCCCGCGCAATAAAAGAGCGGCGGCGCGGAGGCGCTCCCCCGTATTTCCAAGAATGGATCGCAGATCCGTCCATTGTTACGAAGATGCGTTTCAATACCCAGGTGAACTTCTTGATCCCCATAATAACGTCGGCGTCCCCGCGCGCCGATTGTACAAACACGCTGCTCGTAGAATGGGAGCGCATATCGATAGAGCCGGGCTGCTTCTCGACGAGAGGGATAGGAGTACTAGCCCGTGTTTTCCTTCCGCCCTTCGTACGCCCTTTACGCGTGATCCCGCTTGACGGTACTTTCGCATTGCGTCCCCGACACACAGAGCGCGTCCTCCTCGAGTTATCTTTCGTTTATGAGTTGGTTGTAGTTTATTGCAGGGACGTGTTTTCCTCATAAATTTCAAACTCGCCTCGCCTCGTCTACTCATCCGCTTTTCGGCAAACTTGCGCCTGGTTAAATGCGTCCCTGCAATCCTTCTTGCGCTCATATTGCACATGCACATTCGAGAGCGAGAAGTTTGACCTGAACGCGGAACAGAATTTTAATCTCCCGATGAAGAGATCGGCACCGCCGAAACGTGCGAAATTTGGTTCGACGCTTGTTCAACATGACTGTTATGGAAAATACAACGCGGAAACCGGGTATGAGCAGGTTATGCTTCCGGCGAAACATCTGCTCTTAATAAAAGGTTACGCGGAGTATGCAAAACAGTTGGGATCACATGAGAGAGAAAGAGAGAGAGAAAGAGCGGACTTATTGATTTATTGTATAATGTATGCAATCGGTATCGAGCGTTATATAACATCAAAGTCATGACTTGCAGAAAAGATCGAAGCTCCCCCTCCCCTCACTCCTTTTCTTTCTCTTTTCAGTTGAGTTTTCAAAAGAATCTCAATTTTTTTCGTATATAAATTTAATCCCATTAATCTCTCCCGATGTTGCCTGCTTTCTATGTAAATGCCGCGAATGGTAGTTGATTTTTCCTTTGCACTGACAGTGATGAAGTAGTCATTACTGCGGGATGAGTTTCGTGACATCACGTAAAAATAGATTTTTACTTTTCCCACTTCGATCATTTACAGAAATTACACGGCATGGATTATTTAGAGACTCGCTCTCGGATAAAAAACTTTCTTAATTTTTATCACGAACCCATAATAAGGTTTCTCCTTATTATGGCTTTTAACAAAGGAAACAGTAGACGAGTGAAAGATTTTCAAAGACTTTCTCTTCCGCGTTTCCATAAAACTTGCAAAGAATAACTTAAAAATGTTCACGTATATATTTCCGCTAATTTTCGCGAGATGATTGCGATTGTCATTGCTACAACAAAAGTATTTTTTTGTACTTAACGATACGTTAAATAGAATTTTCCTTGATAAAATGCAGAAACCTCATGTGTTAAATGCGCATTCAAACACACACACACACACACGTGATATATTATTTTGTAATATATAATTTATGAAAAAGACGCAACAACTTTTTATTTTCTATTTTCGAATGTGCAATAAAACTGTGTTTTTCAATGACGCGGCGCCCGACACCGCCGCCGTAACGAACTCGCAGAGGCTCCACCAATTTCACGATATATGACAAGTGTTTCGCGTAACTTTTATGGGACAGTTACGCGATACTTTTCAGCGACATCGTAAAGTTGCGAAGGTAATGCGCTTTTCCACGGGCCTGCCAGGTAAAACTGCGTTGAATAATATTTTCGCTTCTTATTTTGCAAGAACACATAAACGCCGGGGAAACACGCCGCCGCACGCGAATGTTATCGCGATGATACCAATAATATTCTCGCCGTTAGAGCGCGGCACGACGCTAAATTATTTCGCGCCATCGACTTTACGCTCTCTTCTTTTTTTTTTTTTTTTTACTGCCGGTAGAAGAAGATATACACGTCGCTAAACACATATTTGAATAAATTCAAAAAGCAATAAGTCGCGCGTATGTGAAATTCGAGATGAGAAATATCTCTGTCCCACCTTTATCGACTTGGAACGCCATCCAAAAATACATCGGCGAAATATCTTCCTCTTTTCGACTAGTTTATTCTGATGGAGTGTCAATGAAACGGAACAACGCGATGTCAAGCCACCTCTCCGAAGGGGGGTCCAAGTGTGTCTGAGTATATACATACTGATACTACTCTTCCTATCTACCGTTCCGTTGTAGACGACTCACTCTCTCCGGGTTTATCCAAGCGTTTTAGTAATACCTTGTATAGTCGGCCATAGGTAACGCGCTCCGCGTCGCGAGAAAAGCGATACGCGTTTCGCGCGATATTCCTCGCTCTCTCAGCCCTGTCATTCAATTATCCCGCATGGGTGCCGCCTCAGTGTGGTGTGCTCACCCAGGGGTGTCGACAGCGAGCGGAGCCGCCGCCGCCGCCGCCGCACGGCAACGTGAACACAATTTATCATAAATTATTAAAATGACGCATACGAATATTCACGGCATTTGATTTAAATATAACACGTTATTTGACGTTGCGTAACACACACGCGTGGTCGGCGCGCAGAAATGATCTGTAATTAAAAAAAAAAAATTAATAAATAAATAATTGCGACGCTGCGAGTGCTCTTTTTCATGTTATCGTTATGTTCGTAATTTCAAAATTCGCGGTGAACTGCAACTTAAAATTGTTTTTTATGCAATTTCTCGGAAAACATTCTGCAGCAGATACATTCGAGATGATTAAAAAAAAAAGAAAACAAGCAGAAATAACTCCCCATTCGGATGGTGTTTGCATTTTCGAATTCTTCGCGCAGAAATTTCTCTGCGTCCCCGACAAAAAGACCCGTTTCTCGGACCCGGGCCATAAAACCGAACCAGACTATTTCGCCGTATTCGAAAGAAATAGCGCAGCGGAAATACAAAAAGGTAGCGTGAGCTTTTCACTTAAAAAGTTTCGCTTAAAGAGGGTCTGGGGACGTGGAAATCGGCAGGCGCGGTGCGAGAAGGCGGCACCGTCAGAATTAGATTTTAGACGGGGCCACCGTTTTCTCCTCCCAACGAGGAGAGAGAGAAAGAGAGAGAGAGGCGCGAACGAGAGAGGAAGAGACTTCCACGGGAATGAAATAGCGTTATCGAAGGTGAGGGTGCAGGAAGTATTTTGAGGATACGTGGCTGTACAAATAACGACGCTTGCTCGGACGTAGTTACGGAACGTCGGATAATCGAGAGCTCGCGCATATACACGGTGTGCCCCGCCGAACTTCGTGAGCGTATTCTTAAGCCAATTCCGACTTTTTTTTTTTTTTCTCAGCGAAAGTTCGATTGGACGTCAACTCTCCTCGCAATTTCTTCACCTCTCGGCGCATTAAACGCATCGGTGACTCTCCAAGTAGAGAGCAAACAAAACTTCCATTATAAAATTCACTTAAAATTGCCTAAAGTAATAATGCGTTTCTGTCTGTCCGAATTCTCTTTCGTTCTTTTGTCTCTAAATCGACTAACTAGCGACGTGATACCCTTCAGAAAAAGCGAACATTCAGATTTCTGCTCTCCCAAAGTTGAACGACCTACTTTAAAAGCCACCCAGTATGAACAACCGCGCATACACCAAAGTACACGTGCATACGTAGCGAAATGTATTGGTAAACCACTAGTGAAAACCTCGAGGAAGCTGTTAAGCTCCTGATCTCCTTCTCGCCAGACTAAGTGGATACACCTGGCCGAATGGGCTCGTTTCGAATACAGTGGACCTTTTAAGTTAAGCTCTACCTACAGTCTCATTGTGCTGGGAAAAGACCGGGGAGAAAGCAAAAGAGAAAGAGAAAGAGAAAGAGAGTGCGGGCAGGGATGATACGCCCGGGCGTAAAAGGGGAAAATGGAAGATGTCGGGGGACAAGGTACACGAAAATCTACTATACCAACAAAAAGCGCGCGTGACTCTTTCTCAAGTTACGGCGTTTTAAAACGCCGACTCGGGAGAACCGGTAAAAAATTCTCAAGGAAGGAAACCCCGCTCTCGGGGAAACGTCACGATGTCGCGTAAAACACTGGAAACCTCGTTTTCGCCGACTCCGACTACTTAACTTTAGCCGCTGTCGCGCGCGAACAAACTCAAGTTTATAGTCTTATCGAGAGGTCCGTGTGTGTGCTATAGTCGCAAAACCCAAATGCAATTGCTCGCGGAGTAGGAGGAGCAAAGTTCTCACACGACTTATAAAACTAATTTCCGTGAAACAAACAACAAGTAGCATAGTAGCGCCGTTATTACACGTCAATAGATATTGCGCGATGAAATATGTTTTAACTTGCCACGAAAGAAAATCCCGGAACGTTTCCGTTTATTAGAAAAAAAAAAAAAAAATCCACTATCGCAACGACATGACGATATTACATGAAATATGTCAATCATTTCACGTGTTCCGGGCAGAAAATTTGCGATTACGAGCAACATCATTCGCAAAGATATTTTAAAAGCACGCGCGTTTAATCCGCGACATCGTTTAAACCCTCGCTAGGTTGATTCGCAATAAGTCCGTGTACAGATGTGACCCCTGAGATGAAACTCCACGGACAGATTTGCTCGACAGGAGAGATGGCAAGGTGCGTTTTGTCCACCTGCGACCGCGTGCGTAAACTCTCTCGACGCCCGGAGATGGCCATAATGAAATTCCCGGACTCGTTAATTAAAGCGCACCGCAAAACGCTATAATGCGACGCGCGAACGAAGTGGCGTGCAGATCAGGTCGATCAGCATGACGTAGCGGACGACTGCGTGTAAACTGCCTGTAAACTCGGTATCGCGCGCAGTTTGTCTGCTTGTCGTTATACGAGAGAGAGAGGAAAAAAAAATACACGCTCGACTCGCGCGGTGGTGGACAGTCGGTCTGTTTTACATTCCCTATCCGATCTTGTTGCGCGAATAACAATCGACATCAACATGCCAGACAGAATTGTCGGCAGTGAAAACGGTCGGGATGTACAGGGCTGTTCATAAAACATGCGATCGGAATTTCTGCGATCGCACATTGGTGCGGGAGAGAAGGGGGAGAGGGCGCAAGCAAGCGAAAAAACTTTCGGCGAAACACACACATGTCGGAAAATTCGAGGCAAAGTTGTTGTCGTGTGTGTTACGGAAGTTTCCGAGGCTACAATTCGTAGCCTCTTCCCGCGGAAAAGTTCCCGCATTTTGTTACACTGGATACAAACGATAAAAATAATATTACGTAAGCCCGTGCGATATTACGTATACTCCGTAGTATTAAGTCTCTTACCTTTTAGTAGAGAGAATTAGACTCGTAGTCTCGCAAGATTTCTCTTTGCGCGTCATGGATCTCGGAAAGTATAAATTAAATTTTACAAAGAAGAACCAAGGAACTAAACGCTCGTACCTTTCCACGGAAATAGAAACTGCTCGGAGGAGAGCAGAGAGAGAGATGGAGAAGAAGAAGCAATGACTCGCCGGTTCTGCCTTGACGTTACAACTGATTTTTCGCAAAAGTCGACGCGTTTGATTCGCAAAATAATCAACTTTTTAACAAATTCGCGTCAAGCAAACGTCAAACTTTACACAAATTGAAAAACAATTCGCTTTCTAACGCGATATATCACCGCAATCATCGATAAACTATTAACTTCTATCTCTATCTCTCTCTCAATAATAAAATACCAAAATGTTTGAAATATAAATTTGGTATGTAAATAGTAATAAATAAAACAGCAATTTTGATGTTGTTGCTTTCAAAAACACTCGAAATATAACTGATGTCATTTCAAGAAGCGCAGCCTTGATTCTCGAATAATAACAGTCCGGGTTATAATAAATGTTATAACAGCGTAAAAACACGGCGTTGCATGCGAGAGAGGCGCGCGCAAAATTCTTTGAGATGCAAATCAAGAGAAAGCACGACTTCGTAATAGTATCCCGCAGTATACCGGCACCTCGTTAACAATTGACGCGTTTTCCTGAAGAACCAATTGGCGGTTCTGCGGCATACTCCGACGAACTTCGACGCGACCGCAATCAAGCCTAGGGCACATATATATGTCCTACGTACGAAAGCGGCGGAACGAATGTGCGAACTTATTGGTTTCCGTGCTCCCCGTCTGAAGCCAGCGTTTCTGTTTCGTTCAACATTTCGTTAACGCAAAAATAAGCGTAAATCGATTTCGAAGTGACGATCGAAAAAGCAGCACCGAGGTTTTTGCGAAAGCATTTTCGGCGTATACATTCGCTACATCTGCGCGACGAGTATTTCCGTTGGGAAAACAAGATGTATGGATATTAAATCGCGTCTGTAAATAATATGAAACTTGGCCCAATGGTCCATTAGTCGTGCAATTACGAGAGTCGATAGTACATATATAACCGAAACAATTAAAGTAGGGCGCTGCGCGCTGCTGTGTGCTCGTGAGAGACGATAACGCAACAAATATGGATAGCACGATGAAAATGAGAACTATCGTCTGTACATAAAGCCGGTAACTAGGGCGCAGAATAAATTAATTTCAACTTTACGTGCCTTGCCCGGCGAAGAGCCCGGGACGGAAGTCGATGTCACCGCGCGCGTGAGACCTTACACATCTCTCTCTCTCTCTCAAAAGCACATTTATTATTTATGCATATTACCGAGTGCCAGATACTCCTTACGGTCATTTTACGTGGACGGTTGCATCTCCATCTTAAGCTCGCGTCAGAAATCTCGCGGAGATTTATTTATGTGGGACAAAAACTTTGTCCCCATGTACTTTATTTGAATAGATTATTTTCTGCTTCTATGAAAAAGTTCGCGTTTATCAAATAAACATTAGTAGATTTGACGATTGTAAACTTATCGATTATATTAAATAACAATGTTATTAAAAATTAATATTTTATTAATTAGAATGATTAATTATTAGCAAAGTCAAGAGAACTCGAAGTACTTGACGTTTCGACCGAAGAGATACAAGAACACGCGCCGCGTTCAGGATAAATAAACAATAAATTTAATATAAAAAAAAGGCAGTGACGCAAACGTACGTTGTTTGTTTTACGCAAATTTTCTGAAATTTGCACTCCCGAATAGAGTTATGTTATAAATGGCTACGCTGAGAAACGGGAAATTGCTATAGCGTTGCAACGAAATCCTATTGCGAGGGCGCGCGTCTTTGCTTTAAGCTGAGTCCTGAGGTTTGGCGGTGGGATTTGCATAAGGGCAAGGGTGGATATAGCGCCGTACAATTTTCGTTTCATCGTGGGTGTTTACGTATTCTATAACTTTGCCTGGAAACTTCCTCCGTGTGAAATTATGATCAGCTGCAGACTTGGACTCACTAGCAGCATATACTGTATAAATATTCACATAGAACGTTAACATATTTGATTCTGCGGACGAGGAGGGGG